>APFE030279022.1:0-13569 GCA_000404065.3 Pinus taeda
TGATATTCTTCTTGCATCCCACCATAATGGCCATCTTCGAGAATTTATCGATGACCACAAAACATAGTCCTTTCCATGCTTAGTAGAAGGAAGGCCCAACATGTAATCGATGGAGATGGATTTCCAAGGTCGACTAGGGGTAGACAACGGAGTATAGAGGCCTTGCTTGTTGATGGTTAGTTTGGAAATGGCGCAAAAAGTGCGGGATCTAATGTACTTCCCGACACCTTGCCGAAGATTAAGCCAATAGAAATACTTCTGCAGTACTGCCACCATTTTCTCAAACCTGAAATGTTTAGTGGCCTGACTGTAGTGTGCTTCCCAAATCAACCTGGCATGCTCGCTTGAAGGAACACAAAGGTGTCATAGGTGGCATAACATAGCATCATAGAGGTGAAAATCTAGAACTTGTTGACCCTCCAGGAGTGTATGGTATGTATGGTCGAATTTTGGGTCACTTTTGTAGAGATGTGGCCAATCAGAAGTCTTGTGCCCACAAGAGTTGAGCATGGTGGTTAACGCCATGATCGGTGGTTGAGTGAGGTAGTCTGTAATGTTATTGGTGCTACCCTTCTTGTGCTTGATATTCAAATGGAACTGTTGCAGGTATGTGGACCAATTCTGATGGCGATTATTCTGCAACTTCCCTTGTGTTTGTATGAACTATAGGGGCTAGTGGTTTATGTGGATGATTGTTTGCTTCTCCAAAATGTAATGCTTCTGTTGTTGAGAGGCATGCACAATGGAATACATCTCTTTTTCATTAGCGGGATAATATTGGACTGTGTCTGAAAGTGTCTTGCTGTTATATGCCACTGGATGCCCTTGTTGAGTAAGGACTGCCCCAATAGCATAGTCAGAGGCATCTGTCTCGATCTCAAATGGTTGTTGCAAGTTTGGTAATGTGAGCACTGGTGCAAATCAGAGGTGATGTTTCAACTCTACGAATGCCTTTTGTTGAGATTCAGACCAAAATAGTTTTGCTTTCACTCCTCCCTTGGTGACTTGACTCAAGGGCCAAGTGATATGAGAGAACCCCAACACGAACGTGTGGTAGAAATTGTCAAGAGCCAAAAAGCTGCAGAGCTCTGTCAGAGTGGTTGAGGCTGGCCAATCCCAAATGACTTGGATCTCAGTTGGATCCACATGCACCCCCTGTTCATCAATAATGTATCCCATATACTGAACCTAGGTCATGCCAAAATTGCATTTCTTCAATTTGGCACACAACTTGTGTTGTCGCAGTGTTTGGAGAACCTGTCAGACGTGGTGGAGGTGCTCTTCCTAACTCTGGCTAAAGATCAGGATGTCATCCAAGTATATCACTACAAATGAGTTGTTGAATGGTCGCAAGATCTCATCCATCAGTCTCATGAAGGTTACAGGAGCATTCATCAACCCAGAAGGCATAACCAACCATTCAGAAATGCCCTCCTTAGTTTTGAAGGCAGTCTTCCACATATTGGAGGGTTCGACTAGTACCTGGTGATATCCGGACTTCAAGTCGATCTTGCTGAAATATTTGTCCCGCTTGACTTGGTCCAGAAGGTCATCAATCTATGGGATCAGGTACCTATTCCTAACAGTGATCTTGTTCAGCGCCTAATAGTCAATACAAAGTCTCCAAGTCCCATCCTTCTTCAGTACCAACACAATCAGGCTCCCACAAGGTGGTGAACTTGACCGGATGTGACTTTTCTGCAACAGATCCTAAATCTTCCTCTTGATTTCATCATTCTCCAGAATGGAGCACTGATAGATTAGTCCATTGGGAAATGGAACACTTGGGGTCATATTGATGGAGTGCTTGACGTGACAATGCAGAGGCACCCCTCCGAGGGAGGTGAAGATGTCCTCGTACTCCTCTATGAAATTTTCCATCCATTGTTGTCATGCGGAGGGGCCCTATCTAGAGGTCATGGTCACCATATTCATCTGTACTTGAGGGTGTATCATCACAGAAACAAATTTCTTGGTTTTGGAAATGAGCTTACTACATTGCTTTATAGTAACTAGAGAGATGGCGGTAGGCAGTGCTACCTCTAGTATCTTGTACAACTTCTTTCCCAAGGTAACAATACAATGCAAGGCCTTGACTCATACACAACATGTCACTTCCACAAGTATGGTTGGCCTAATAATACATCACAAACATCAAGGAGAAAAACTTCACATAATACCTAATCTATGAAAGGCTTGACATTGTATGGAAGGCGGCACTGTTGGCTCACTTGAAGATCCTACCCTTGGTGGAGCCACCTAATGGTGTACAGTTGTGAGTGTGATGTGGTCGATAAACGCAACTGCTTCACGATCTTTGTTGCAATGAGGTTCTTTTGGCTCCCGTTGTTGACAATGAACTATAGCGGGGAACCCTTTACCCACATATGGGAGTGAAAGAGATGCTCCTCATCCTCTGGATCTTTGGGTTCCTCCTTCTGGATCTTCATGGTCGCAACAATGACATTAGGCTTCACATCAATAATCTGCTTTCCTTTGTCATTCCCCTTTTTGGGTTCTGACTCAGAGTCAGAACATGCATCTGATTCCGAAGCCTTCAGCTTGGCCACGAGTGACTGCTTGCCCTGACACTCACTTGTGTTGTGAGTGGAGCTCTTTGGAACTCACACCACTTTCCCGTGTCCTTCTTCAGCTTCGCAGTGTAGTCCTTTGCTTTTGGCTTTGGTGAGTTGTCTTGGGTCATACCGCCTTGGCTTTGTCCTTTGTTCTGTGGTTTGGGGGCATATTTCCCTTGCTTTGGATTTGCAGATCCAAAGTATCACTTCTTCTATTTAAAATTCTTCTCGATCTTGACAGTGTATTGGTACATCGTGCCAAGTGAGGAGATGTCTAGGAACTCCATCTCATCCTGGATGTATCTATGTAGGCAACCACGATACTTGAGTACCAAATGTTTCTCAGAATCCTTAATACCCAACTTCGTGCGAAGGGTATGAAAAACAATGGTAAACTCTGGCACATCTTTGTCCCTTCCCTGCCACAGTGTGGTCCACTTTATGTATTTTTCCTAGGCTAATCCAAGAAAAAAAGGTGTGACAATCTAAAAAGTTCCAAAATATATTAAGTTTGTAGAGACTAACTCAAGGATATATTACTAAAATCTAGTACTCCTCAGGGTTGTTTGAAACACAATGAAAATTAAAATTGGTACCATCGAGTAAGGCATAACCAGATATCTATTTTCTTAGTTTTGAATTTTCCATCATGCGTAGCCAAAGTGCTAAATATGTAACCATTTCTAGTATTGCAAAATTTTCATGGAAACTAAGTTAAGGATATTGTACCGAAAATTGTTACTTTTTGGGCTATTTCAAACAACTAAAAACTAAAATAAGTACCATAAGGTAAGACATGCTAAGGTGATTTTTTTATCAATTTTGTGGAAATTTCAAACAACTTAAAGTTAAAATTAGTACCATAAGGTAAGACATACTAAGGTGGATTTTTTTGGTTAGTTTCCACTTGTTTTGAATTTCCCATCGAGCATAGATGAAGGGCTAAGCATGAAATATCATTTCTTGTATTTTTAGAGAACAAATTATTTTGTTCTTGTTTTGAAAAAAGAGCATAAAATGCTGAGGGGACCCACTCAATAATAAAAAAGAACCTAAAAGAATAAAATAAAGGATGCATCTGAGGATGGTAACAACTAATTGTGAACACACCATAAAAAGATATGTATGCTTACCATACCTTGACAGTAAAAGTAGTTGTGAGAAATTGGAATAGATTCTCTTCAACTCAATATCAAATTGGATAGTGAAATGATTAAAAGAAATACAACCCAAAGGATATACCAACTATGTAGCTCTTGTTGATACAAAAAAGAAGAACATTTTATCATAATGCTTAAATGCAACACATTAACTTATTTTACCATAATGCTTCATTGCAACACATTAACTCATTTTATCATAATGCTTCAATGCAACACATTAACTCATTTTATCATAATCCTTCAATGCAACACATTAACTATTAAATATGAAAACATAACAAAATTCCAGGTTATGCCATGTAAGGGAAATATGTAGTCATGGCATAGAAATTTTTGTTACAGGTAATCAACGAAATTTTTGTTACTTTATCTATATAGTAAAAGGTTTGAAATTATTTGTAACCTATCATGCCTCAATCTTGCATAGTATCAACCTAATAGCATTGTATGGAAGGATATTTGTTACCATGGATTTTTATAAATTATAAGGGAAATCATTAATAAATTAAAGATGTTGCTTCGAGCTGATAATGTAGCTTAGTTGTTCATTTTAATTCAAACAACTATCATTTAGAATACATGAATCCCCCAAACATGAGGAAAATACTAACAAACAAGAAATCTTCACCAATTATGAAAAACGAAGTGAGAATATATACCTAAACCAACATTATTCCTATAACCAATTGAGCTCATTTCCTTAATATCAATGTCTACAGTGAGCATTGAGTACCACAATAGTTTTCATGAATATTAAATAGGAACACAAAATCAAGTTAGTTCAATTGGATCTTAATTTAAGCACATGTAATGTTCATGGTGAAATGAATACTTTGAGAAAACTATAAAGCACATACCTAAGATCAAATCAAAATGTGGGTAGGAAAAAAAATCATAGGTTTCAGGAAGACATATCAAATTGGGACATTGAGAATAGTATCCATGCAAAAGAGGGAAAGATCACCTACTGAAAAAATGTTCAAGTCTTTTATAGTGTGCACATATGCAGATAAAACAAATGATAAGCAATAGCTGCTTTAATAATAACAGATTATGATATTTATCATAGTTAAACTTTGCATCGATAAATTCTCACAAATGGTTTGAAAAAACAATGTGTGACAGGTAGCTATGGAAGGAGAGATGTTGGGAGCACTCCTTGAGACTGATGTAGGTATGGAAGGAGAGATTTTGGGAGCACTCCTTGTGGCATATGTACATCAAAAAAATTGCATCAGATGGCAGAGTAGTGAAAGTTGTTGATTCAAAACTAACTACCTATGAACGAGGACATGATCCAGTGATACATCGAGGATGGCGTAAAATTTAAGGGGTGGACTATGTAACTCCCTTCCCTTGTGTAATACATTATTGTAAACCTTAGCTAAGTTAGATCTAGGTGTGATATCCTCTTTTGTGTATTAAATGTTTGTAAAACTAAGATGAGGAAAGCTAGGGTTAAACTATTATACACCTAAGATGAGGAAATATAGGTGATATGTAATAAGAAAAGAAAATGTATTATTAAATAGATTAATAAAATAAATCGCTTGAAGGGTAGAGCACCAGTAGAGAGGAGATTCTTGCCAAATCCCATGACGAATGGGATAGAAATGAATCTTTAATGATAAACTTTTAGATATGATTCTAGACCAGCATGGATGGAGTGGATATCCATCTGATGGATGGGAGATAAAGATCCATACTTAAGGAGTTGGACAAAGATAATTATAGTGTGTTGATATTAATGATTTTCATAATGTATCCTTGAATTCATTACTATGCAATGGTCATATAATAGTGTTAAGATAGATATTATATCTAATATTAAGTGGAAACTCTGGTGCATGTAGAAATTAGACAATAAAAAATGCGGTATATCTATGTTCATGCTTCTATGAAGTAATCATGGTACGGACAAGTTAGAATGAGTAATATCGTTATGCATAAGGATTATTCCATTGATTGTATTGAAGATATCTTGTTGAAGAGTATGCCTAAGAGTATTAGTGTGGTTCATTGCTCTCAATTTAATTCCATTCTTAATAGTACTAGAGAAAGTTGTCGGAATAATAACCATTCGCATGATAATAAGGTATGTGGAATCATACTTGCGACTTAACCAAGTTATGAATGGAAGTATAATATGCTTAATATTCATCCAATATATAAGATTTATTGAGGAAATAAAAAGATCACATCAATGACCGATGTCTAGGGTTATTCAACTTTATTTGAAATTGGTATGAATGTTTGAATGATAGTGTTCATATAATAACTAAAATTAATGTACAAGTAAATACGGTCAAAATTTAACTATAATAGAGACAAATTTTTTAAGTTAATGGAGCCTAACAGTGAAATTTTTGGGTAGGCAATGGAGGTACGTTACATGGCTTGTCTAGTAGTTGGGATGACTTTTTCAAATGCCATAATGTATAGTGAGTATCAAAAAATCCATTTAACCTCAAATTTGAGGGGTTAGGAGTGCCATATACAATTGGAAATATCTTGGCATCATCTTTCTAACCATATATCTTATGCTCCCATTTGAGCTCGGTATTTTGAGAAAGTAAACCTTCAAAGATATGGTATCTAAATGGGGTTTGATTCTAGTTTTTTTGGGTCATATTGAAAAATATTTTATATCTCCTCAGTCCTATGGAATTAGAGGGAGTGCCATATACCATTAGAAAAGTATCATAATATCCTATTTGACTATGTAATTTCCTCTTTCATTTGGACAACCTTTGACATCAATAACAACAATTTTCAACACTGATAACTTCTAAGTTAAGAAAATGAAGAATATTCTATAATACATGTGTTGCGATGTCCATATGAGTGAGCTAGTAATAGGTCTAGTTTTATGGTGATTGGCTTGCAAATACCCATTAGATGAAATTTCAAATGTCAGTTGAACGATATTATCCTTATTCATGTTCCAATTTTCTTTCTTCCATTTGGTTTTTCCATTTGATGGGAAATATATTTGTTATAATTCTGGACCCTAGTATAAGAAACTTGTCTACATAACACTAATACCAATATTACTTGTCATGATTTGGCCTTTCTTTCCTCCACCCGAAGTTACCAAACCTTCTATGCACTACAATATTCATATTATCTAAACCCTTATCGAACTCATGGATTCCATGCTGAAGAAAAGCAAAATCCTATGTCATATGTGCATTGTAACCTAAAGGTATAATCTAGTGGAGGAAACAAACATATTAATTTGAAAAAAAGAAAATAAGCATGAAAGGGAGAGATGCTGGCCTCTAAAGATTGGGTGAAGCAAATATGGTGATGTGAAGCATTCGATCTTAAAATGAAACATGGGCTTACAATGTAGGGCCTCAGAATAAAATAGTCATGTCTAGTGATTCTCAACAACATAAGGCCCACCAGGCTTGTTGCTATGCTACCTCTTGATGACATTGATCCCACTCCAAAATTGTACACCCCTTGGATTTAAGCTCATTTGTGAAGAATTCCTAATGATGGTGCTAAATTATTTTTCCTCCTCATTTTCACTCCACACATACTTGGCTACCACCCTTGAATGTTGACCAAGTGCTCAATATTTAGCTCAAAAATATTTTTTCTCAGAATGACTCGAAACATAAACGAGCACGTGATTCTCGACAAAATTATCCCAACGCAACTCATTTCACTGAAATCCAAGTTCGTATGAGGAAGACATCATGTTGTGTCTGCTTTACGAAGCAGAATAAATTTAAAAGAAAATGCACAATCAGATGTTCGTACTACTAACATGGCACGTGAGTGCGCAAGGTCAACAGTGGTCAAAGGTCCAATTAGGCATTTACAAGCGTCATATTTTGGTTGGTTATCAAATGTGGTGACTTGGCATGATTTTTTTGGTTAATGGAGGACCAACAAGGAAGAGAAAAGTGGCAAGCTTGGAGGCCACCACATGTCCCTCCCCAAAGGTCGACTCAACATGCAGTGTAAAAATATTTTTTGGCAGAGTGGGGGGTTAAAACCAAGACTTGCACCAAACAAACATAACAAATTTTCATTACACCACCGCATTACAACTTAACTATTATGTTTACGACACCTACTTAAAGTTTAATGTAATGTGATTTTAGGGTTTAGGTTTTAGGGTTTAGGGTTTAGGGTTTAGGATTCAGGGTTTAGGGTTTATGATTTAGGGTTGAGGGTATAGGATTTGTAACACTTCAGTAAATGCTTTTAATAAAATCTTAAATAAAAGTTACAAAACACTTTTTAAGATGCCATAAAATTCCTAGGTTTTAGTGTTTAGGGTATATTTTTTGCAATTTACGGTTTAAGATATATAATGCTTTATCAAACGATTTTAATAAAAATTTAAAGAAAAGTTACAAAACAATTTTTAAAATGTTATAGAATGCTTTGGGTTTAAAGTTTACAGTTTAGGATGGAGGGTTTAGGATTTAGGGTTTGGCATTTAAAATATTATAAAATGATTAGGGTTTAGTGTTTGTAACACTTCAGTAATGCTTCTAATAAGCACTTAGAAAAAGATTACAAAATTCTTGTTAAAATGTTATAGAATTCTTAGGATTTAGTGCGTAGGGTTTAAAATGTTATAAAATGATTAGGGTTTAGGGTCTATAGCAATTTAGTAAATTATTTTAATAAAAACTTAAGTAAAAACTACAATACACTTTTCAAAATGTTATAAAATGCTTTAGTTTTAAGGTATACTATTTAGGTTAGGGCTTGTGGTTTATGGTTGATGGCTTAGGGTTTATAACTCTTTATTAAATTATTTTAATCAACACTTAATTAAAAGTTACAAAACACTTTTTAAAATGTTGTAAATTGCTTAGGGTTTAGGGTTTAGGAATTGGTGTTTAGGGTTTAGGGTTTATAACACTTCAGTAAATGGTTTTACTAAACACTTCAATAAAAGTTAAAAAATTCTTTTTAAAATGTTATAAAATTCTTATGTTTTAGGGTATAACGTTTGGTGTTTAGGTTTTAGGGTTTAGGGTTTAGGATTTATTAAAATGTTAAGAAATTATTACTGTTTAGGATTGAGGGTTTGGGTTTAGCATTTAGGGTTCAGGGTCTAGGGATTATAACACTTTACTAAATGACTTTAACAAGCACATAAATACAAAATAAAAATTTCTTTTTAAAATGTTATAAATGCTTAGGGTTTATGGTTTGCAGTTTTGGGTTTAAGGTTTAAGGGTGGCAGTTTAGGGTTTGGGGTTTAGGGTTTAGGGTTTAGGGTTTGGGGTTTACTTTTTAGATTTTAGGGTTTACGATTTATAACAACTTAGTAAATGATTTTAATAAAAAATTAGATGAAAGTTCTAAAATGATTTTTAAAGCATTATAAAATGCTTACAAAATGCTTTTTAAAATGTTATGAAATTCTTAGGGTTTCAGATTTAGGGTTTGGAGTTAGCTTTTAACGTTTATGGCTTATAAAACTTTAGTAAATTATTTTAATAAACACTCAAATAAAAGAAAAAAATTACTTTTTAAACTCTTATAAAATCCTTAGTGTTTACTGTTTACGGTTTGGGGTTTAGGGTTTAAGGTTGGGGTTTACAGTTTAGGGTTTGCGGTTAAGGTTTTCGGGTTTAGGGTTTAAGGTTTAGCTTTTATAACACTTTACTAAATGATTTTAATAAACACTTAATAAAAAGTAAAAAACACTTCTTAAAATGTTATAAAATGCATAGGAATTAGGGTTTAGGGTATAGTGTTTAAGGTTAATGGTTTAATGTTTATAAGATTTAGGTAAATGATTTTAATAAACACTTAGATAAAAGTGACGAAACACTTTCTAAAATGTTATAAAATGATTAGGGTTTAGAATTCAGGGATTAGGGTTTAGCAGTTTAAGTTTAGGGTTCAGAATTCAGGGATTAGGGTTTAGCAGTTTAAGTTTAGGGTTTAGGGTTTACGGTGTAGGGTTTGAGGTTTTTGGTTTAGAGTTTAGGGTTTAAGGTTTAGGTTTTAGGGTTTAGGGGTTAGGGTTTATAAAACTTTAGTAAATTATTTAGGGTTTAGTGTTTAGGGGTTAATGTTTAGTGTTTAGGGTTTAGGGACACTTTAGTAAATGATTTTAATAAGCAATTTAAAAAAAGGTTACAAAATGCTTGCTAAAATGTTATAAAATTCTTAGGATATAAGCTTTAGGGTTTATAACACTTTAGTAAATTCTTTTAATAAACAATTTAAAAAAAGTTATAAAACGTTCATTTAAATGTTAGAACATGCTTAGGGTTTAGGGTTAAAAATGTTATAAAATTCTTAGGGTTTAGGGTTTTAAAAAGTTACAAAACTCTTGATAAAATGTAACAAAATTCCTAGGTTTTAGGGTTTATAACAATTTAGTAAGTGCTTTTAATAAACACTTAAAAAAGGTTACAAAACACTTGTTAAAATGTTATAAAATACTTAGGGTTTAGGGTTTCATGTTTGGGTTTTAAATTGTTAGAAAATGATTAGTGTTTAGGGTTTGGAGTGTGGGTTTTAGGGTTTAGGTTTTCAGGTTTAGGGTTTAGGGTTTATAATACTTTATTAAATGGTTTAGCATTTAGGGTTTAGAGGTTTAGCGTTTAGGGTTTAGGGTTTACTGTTTATAAGACCTTAGTAAATGCTTTTAGGTTCTAGGCTTTAGGCTTTAAGCATTAGGATATAGGCTTTGGGGTTTCGGGTCTAGGATTTAGGGTTTATAGCACTTTAGCAAATTCTTTTAGTAAACACTTAAATAAAAATTCCATATCACTTTTTAAAATGTTATAAAATTCTTAGTCTTTAGGGTTTAGAGTTGAGGGTTTGGGGTTTAGGATTTGGGATTTAGGGTTTACGGTTTACGGTTTATAACACTTTAGTAAATGGTTTTAATAAACACTTGAATAAAATTTTCAAAACACTTTATAAAATGTTAGGGTTTGGGGGTTTAGGGTTTATTAGGCTTTAGTTTTTGGGGTTTATAAAACTTTAGTAAATGATTTTAATAAACACTTAAGTAAAATTTAAAAACACTTTTTAAAATGTTATGAAATGCTTAGTGTTTAGGTTTGGGGTTTATAACACTTTTAGTAAGTGCTTTTAGAAAACACTTAAAAAGTGTTACAAAAATCTTTTTAAAATGTTATAAAATGCTTAGGGTTTAGGGTTTAGGATGTAGGGTTTGGGTTTAAGGTTTAGGGTTTATAACGTTTTGGTAAATTATTTTAATAAACACTTAAACAAAAGTTACAAAATCATTTTTAAGAGGTTATAAAATGCTTAGGGTTTAGGATTTAGGCTTTAAAATGTTAAAAAGTGCTTAGGGTTTAGGGTTTAGGGTTTATAACACTTTAGTATATTCTTGTAAGAAACACTTAAAAAATGTAACAAAATGCTTGTTAAAATGTTATAAAATAATTGGGGATTAGAGTTTAGGTATTAGGGTTTATTGTTTAGGGTTTAAATTGTTATAAATTGCTTAGGTTTTAGGGTTTATAAAAGCTTAGTAATTTCTTTTAATAAACACCTAAAAAAATTTACAAAAAGCTTGTTAAAATGTTATTAAATTCTTAGGGTTTATGGTATAGGGTTTAAAATGCTATAAAATGCTTAGCGTTTAGGGTTTATAACACTTCCATAAATGATTTTTATAAACGCTTAAAAAGAGTTAGAAAAGGATTTTTAAATGTTATAAAATTTTTAGGGTTTAGTGTTTAGGGTTTAGGGTTTAAATTGTTATTAAACCCTTACGGTTTAGGATTTATAACACTTTAGTAAATTATTTTAATATACACTTAAAAAAAATATAAAACACTTGTTCAACTGTATAAAATGTTTAGGGTTTATGGTTTAGGGACATTTTAGTAAATGCTTTTAATAATAAAAAAATCAAAAGTTACAAAATGCTTGTTGAAATGTTGTAAAATTCTTAGGATTTGGGGTTTAGGATTTAGGGTTTATGAAACTTTAGTAAATGCTTAGGGTTTAGGGTTAAAAACATTATAAAATTCTTACTATTTAGGGTTTAGGGTTTTAAAAAGTTAAAAAATGCTTGATAAAATGTAATAAAATGCCTATTTTATGGTTTATAACAGTTTCGTAAATTCTTTTAATAAACACATACAAATTAGGTTACAAAATGCTTATTAAAATGTCATGAAATAGTTAGGTTTTAGGGTTTAAGATTTGAGTTTTAAAATGTTATAAAATTCTTAGGGTTTAGAGTTTGGGGTGGGGTGTAGGGTTTAGGGTTTATAATGCCTTAATAAATTATTTTAATAAACACTTACATAAAATTTACAAAATTGTTTTAAAAATGTTATAAAATGCTTAGGGTTTATGATTTATGGTTAATGATTTAATGTTTAGGGTTTATGGCACTTCAATAAATCCTTTTAATAAACACTTAAATAAAAGTTACAAAATACATTTTAAGAGTTATAAAATCCTCAGGGTTTACAGTTTCATGTTTAGGGTTTATGGTTTAGTGTTTATAACACTTTATTAAATGCGTTTAATAAACACTTAAGTCAAAATTACAAAAAAAATTATAAAATATTATAAATGACATATGGTTTAGGGTTTAGAAGACCTTAGTAAATGATTTTAGGGTTTATGATTTAGGCTTTAAAAAGTAGGCTATAGGGTTTAGGGTTTTAAGTTTAGGGTTTAGGGTTTATAATAATTTAGTAAATTACTTTAATAAACACGTAAATGAAAGTTATTGAACACTTTTTAAAATGTTATAAAATTCTTAGTGTTTTAGATTTAGAGTTTAGGGTTTGGGTTTAGGGTTTGGGATTTAGGGTTTAGGGTTTAGGGTTTAGAGTTTAGGTTTTATGTTTTATAACACTTTTTAAAATGATTTCACTAAAAACTTCAATAAAAGTTACAAAATAATTTTTAAAATGTTATTAAATTCTTAGTGTTTAGGGTTTAGGGTTTCAAGTTTAGAATTTAAGGTTTATAACACTTTAGCAAATTATTATAATAAACACCTAAATAAAAGTTACAAAACACTTTTTAAAATGTTATAAAATTCATAGGGTTTGGTGTTTAGGGTTTGGATTTTAGATTTTATGGTTTACAATTTAGGATTTATAACACTTTAGTAAAAGATTTTAATAAACAATTAATAAAAGTTGCAAAATGCTTTTTAAAATATTACAAAATGCTAAGGGTTTATGGTTTGACATTTAGGTTTTAGATTTTAGCATTTAGGATTTAGGGTTTATAACACTTTAATAATTGCTTTCAATAAACACTTAAATAATTTTTACATAACACTTTTTCAAATGTTATAAAATACTTAGGGTTTAGGGTTTAGGGTTTATGATGCAGGAGCATCCAACTCAGGGAAGGACATGGTGGGAGTTTGTCTTGTTAAAAAAATTTGAGTTTCATTAGTTTTTTTATTTTCTATGAATGGTTGTCTCAGACAATGACAATGGTTGCTTAAGTAATTCTTTTTTTTCCTCTTAGTATTATTTAGAATTTGTTTTAATTTACAAAGCAAGAAAAGACAGTTATTCAGGAATAGTTTTAACGTAACCATTGGCAGTTCTGATAGGTGCCTAATATTCTCTACGAAACAAAGGAAGAAACAATGGATGTAATCTTTTTTTCACATCATAGAAGAAATACAGAGAAAACATAGAAATATTTTCTGAATACAAGAACGTTTGAAACCATTCATACTATGGTCCTAAACTTCCTATTTTATACTGTAGAAACTACTTCCTTTTTTCCCATCAACAAAGCTAAAAATAAACAGGTGAACAACAAGCATAAAGGTGAGGAGAGCTATCAGACAAACCACAGTGCCAACAGAGCGAAGATAC
>APFE030279030.1:0-13309 GCA_000404065.3 Pinus taeda
TAGGTTAACTGTTCATGAGAGAAGCTTATGTAAAATTTCATTCTTTTATTAATAAATTGCCTGAAGTGGCCACGTTGGCTCAGGCCGTGGACTGTTTCCCTCTTTGTGGGTTTTAACCACGTCAAAAATACTGGTGTATTGATCTGTGATCTGTTTGTGAGAAGTGTCATTTGGTGTTCTGTCTAAGGAACTTACCCTGTAAATTCCTACACCGTGTAGTTGATAGCGTACTGAAACTTTGACTTGTTGGTCTCATACGGTGCTTGGGACCCAACTACTTTGTTGTTGGTCAACAGTAGCACTCTCAACACAAGATCCCAAATGATCATAATCTCGATCTTGCCACTTTTGGATTTGAGAGCTTCTGGGCAATATTCGGCAAGTAGCATAGTTACACTTTCCACAATCAGCCTCGACCCATATAGGTTGATTGGTTCCCCTCTTCGAGACAGTCCTGTGATGAAATAAATGTCTAAAGTCTCCAACTCTAGCTCTTGGTCATCGATTATGAAAATTTCCTGATTTATGTCCCAGATACTAATCAAGTATCGTAGAAACTCAGGTTGGGCTCGTATACCTGGTGTAAGAAAGAATTTTGGGAGCCCATAGTTCCTCAAAGCCTCCAAGAAATTTGGATTAGATATTGCTTGAGTATCAATATACTCATGCTCAAATTCTTTCCAATCTACCATTTTTCATGATTTCTTCCTACAAAAACCATGTAATCAAGTCAATGATCATCCTAGGCCGGAAAAATTTGGGTTCAAACGATTGAATTGAGTAAGGAACATGAAATTTTTTGCTCAAGGTGCCGACACGGCTGTCTTAAAAACAGTGATGTCGACGACGCGATTGGTTGTTTTACCCACCCCAATTGGCGCGATTCTGTGCCAAGAAATCACATTGACTGAGGGTGAAAAAGTTTTTCCAAAAACCACCCATGAACCCAAAAAATGGATAAAAACAGGAAAAATCAGTATGAAAATGGAGCTTAAGATCTCAGCTCTTACCTACAACTGACAGCTCAGCGAATGACCTCCCAGATCTCCTGCAATCTGCTCAGGAAAAATTAGGGCACAAGTGGGTAAAAAGCTCTTCACACAAAGGTAAAATGGTAAAAAAAAATTACTTTTTGCCCCATTTTATTAAAATTTTCATGAAATATTAGGGTTTGTTTGAGTATTTTTGACCTATTTTGCCTCAAAACTAGATAATGCCTATACCTTTCTTGTGTAGTGACAGGTGATGGATTTTCAATGATCATACTCGAGTCATGTTTCAACTCTTTTCTCGACTCGTAAATTTCAAATGAAAAGATCGCCAAGTATTTCTCCCTTTTTGACTCATAAAAGAGAATGAAATGGGGGGTTTGCTTTCAAGCTCTTTTCCAACTCTTTAAACATGAAAAGGTTGTCGAGCTTTTATTTTTTTGAACTTGTTAGAGGTTGGGAAACATCATGCATCTAGTATACGTTTACCCCTTTTTGGGTTGGGATGCACTATTTACAAAAAAAGGTACTCCTTGACTGAAATGGTCAAGCAGTTCTCTCGAGCATCATTTTCTACTCTTTCGGGCTCAAAATACACAAATGTACGAAAATGGACCATGTGGAGTTTTCTTTTTCGTGTCTTTTTCAAACTCTCTAGACATGAAAAAGATACTGAGTTATACATTTGTCAGACTCGTTAAGACATTAAACGACATTGGCTTCATCACCATGACAAATGTGAGCTTCTCCTTCCTAGGGATCATTAAACATGCTAGGTCGGATTCGTTCGAAGGATGAACTTACGATGCAAGTATTTGTTATCCCTTTCAAGCTTGCGATAAAAACTAATTGGGGTACCTGCTGGAAATGGTGGGGAAAATTTGGAAATTTGGTCAGTTGTGTTGGCAACTCACTCTTGAATGTGAAACTTTTTTCTTTGTGTCACGTTGGGATATCCTCCTTTTCATTTGTCCTTCCCAAGTTGGGCCACTCATTTTTTCCTTCCATTTTATCTCTGCCATGTCATCATGATCACCGTTCCTATGGATCCAATAACTGCCAAACTCTAGAATCATGTCGTCAATATGCTCAAGAGTTAGTTCTTCTGCAGTTACACTTACTCCCAATTCTCTGTATCATCTGAAATCATTCGCATCCATTTTGTGTCACGTCGTTGATGTGGGATACATCATGGAAATATGTCGACACAATAACTTCCTGTCGACTTCAGCTCATTATCTAGGAAGTTGGCCGAGAGACTCCCTTCCAGTACCTTAGAGCTTGCATGCCCTAATGGCAAGTTCTTCGCACACGACGACATGTTCACATCATTGAATTTCGATTAGGTGATTCCACGAGTGTTCGATATCAGTTCCTTTATTCACATTCCGTGAACCGTGCTTCCAATACCTTGAGAGCCATTGTCATTATTAGTGGTCTCTCTTGCGCTTTTTAACAATTCACATCATTGACCGATAATCAAGCGACTTCCTAGCATGCTCGACTTCAACACATTCATTCACATGTTAGGATTTTTACTTTGATTAGGTCGTTTGGAGCGCAAGACCTTGGGCTAAGATTACACAAGTCTAGGTTGCGAGGCGATGTGACATGGTCGTCTTGATATACATGTCTCTTTCATATGGATTGTTGCAACCATACCATGAGTTTTTATATGTGATCCTTCTCATTATTGGATGGCTATGACCATACCTTGGTCTCGTTATGATCCTTTCTACTAGATGGCTGTGCCCATGCCTTGGATCCATTTACATGATCATTCTCTGGATGGCTGTGTCCATGCCTCAATTCATGTATCATTATTCAGAGTTTTCAGTGATGTATATGTATCTATGCTTGCTTGTAGGTTTTATGATGATGGGATTCAATTCCCCACTTTCACTTGTAAAGAATTTCACCCCTCACTCTAATTCGACCTTCACGCTTTAGGGGGCATCTGTTACACAACATTTTTCCATTGTCCCTGTCCTCTCCATCTACGATCCTAGAGGACCTCTATAGTGTACATGACATGCTTTCCCATTATGAAGAAACTCCCACTATGTCCCTCTTCATGAGAAGAATAATTCCCCTTTGCATCATTTCCCAAGAATATTCCTTTTATCCCAGTTTACAAGACCGACACTATCGACTAGTTTTCTCCTCAAGATGATTTACAAAGGTTAAAACTAACCCTTAAGTCGATCGGATTGACTGAGCCCTTTTCCAGTTGTGCTGATCCTCTTTTGGAAGGTTTTTTAGATAAGAAGCCGAAGCTTCCATGTCTAGAAGCTTTGTAATAGAAGTCTAGTAGATGGTTGGGCCGGATAGAGCCAAGGAAATCAGTTTGGGATCCTTTCCCCTATTAGGATGGAACAAACTCAAGAGATAAGACCTTCTCCCATGATAATAGGAACCATCTCCCATCCATCCAAGCTATATAAGGCTGTCATTTTCCCAAGAAAAAGCTAGTTGGAGTTTTGGAGCAAGTGTGAATAACCAACAAGTCATTTATAGCTTATAGCTTTCTAGTGTATGTTTGAGGGAGAATAGTGTGATTTTGGTTTGGTTTGAGACTAGAGGGAAAGAGGCCTTAAAACTTCCATTTGTTGGGGCTCTCCATGAAGTCCCAACAAAAGTGTGGGAACCCGGATACATCGAAGGAGACCAGCAACGTCAAGGCACTCATTGTAATCTCTTTCTGATTTATAGTAATGGTGTATTAATGAAACTATCAATTGATTTCCTACATGAAGTGTCATTTTACATCTTTCTGGCTTAATGTTCCTTGACCTATTAAGTAGGCTGAATAAAATATTGCATGCTGTCACGTTTGTGGTTGTTGTTGTTTGCTTGTTTTAGGTATTCAAATGAAGGAAATGGAAGATAGATAGAGTGAGGAAGTAGGATCATCACCAAGTGGAATAACGTTCTAAGAGGTAGGCCCTCTTAATTTATTCTAGCTTAAGGATATTTTCCATAGATTGCTTGTTTGTGGCTAGACCCGCTCTCTTGGGCTAGAGGAATTGTTTGTGTCCGCAGTGAGAATTTACCTGCTTCACACTGATATCCTACTAGTGGTTAAGTTTGACTACCTCAAGTCTTAACCAAAGTTACAATATAGAATATTTTAGAGTCTTTTACATCATAATCACATGGCTAGCCCATTTTCGGTGAATAATGGGGGCTGACGCGACATCCTCTCAAACCATTGAGGTGAAAACAAGAAGGCCAACTTCTGAATGACATAACTTTCACATTCCAATTGATGCACTTCTTGCACCGTTGAAAATATATCTATGTGTAGAATAAAATGAAAAGTTTCCGCACATAATCAACAAAGTTTTATCCCCCAAAAACGTCATTCCATGCTTCAAAACACTCCCAAAATCTTTTATACCTAGTTTTGCCAAACTGGGTCCTGCTGGTAAAAACCGTCTCATGACTTGATTCCTCCACTTTTTCGACTTTGAATGCATCGATATGGATGAAAAACAATATAATTATCCAATTTGGATCACTAATCCTTTTCCTTCTCTATTCTTTTTCCATCAATGACAACAATGTCATCAATCTTCCCCTTGGCATTGATAACAACAAACTCCTTACCTTAGCTTACTTCCCCTTTTGACGTTAATGACAAGGGTACAAGAAGATATTTATCTCTATTTATGATGGAAAATACTATACACTCAATCAATGTTACAATTATCCTTCTTACTAGTGACCACATGCATATAGGCCTTAGTAGTTATGGAAATTTGCTCCTCCTTCTATGCCTTCACTTCACTTACAAGGATCTCCTTACAGAGGAAGCATTTCTCTAGTGGGTTTTGTTTAAGAGATACATATAATGCTTGCATAAAGTCTTGAGAAAGTATTGCACGATTCTTTTTATTCTTTAGAAACTCCTCTAAGTTATTCCCATCAAATTTTGAAGCAATCTTAAGGCTTACTTTGTAACAATCCAAACCAAATAATTGATGCGCTTCAACATTAAGAGCCAAAATTCCTTTGCTAGATAAAGAAACAATGAAATCCACTTTCTCCTTCTAAAATTCAACTACAATGCATAACATCCTTAGACCAACAAAATCCATCTTTGGAGAGCCTTGAACAGAAGGACAAAGTTCTCTTCAACTAATTTGACACCTCCTTAAATAGGTGTGGTAATCCAACAATTCAAAAGGGAATTGAGATGAATGTACAAAAATTAATTTAAGTAAAGAATAGAAGTGAGTGTGTAGCCAATGATTCCATTACACTGAAGTTAGTTATAACTACTCATTAATAGAGCATACAAATTAATGTTTAATATAAGCCAATAGAAAGTAAGGAAAACACTTTGAATATCCATAATATGTCAATCAACATATAATAAAAATGAAAATTCTATGCTCTCACTATTCAAGTGTGAAATTAAAACATAAAACTCTAATTCATAAAACACACCAAACACACCAAAATTTTACACTTCGTTACCATTTTACCATTCATTGTCATTGATTCTTGCATCAAATTCCATCTACATCCATCCTATTATGTTGGTATTATAACCAATGCACATGTTAAATGGTGTCACAATGTATTTAATGAACATGAAATATATAGGCATGAATTACAACCTTTGATCTTGGAATATTTCCATTGTTTGAATAAATCCCACAGCACGAACATTTTCCAACACCCAACACATAATATTTTATTGGGTATGAAGGATTTTGAGGTATATAATCTATCCAGTACAATTATATTGGAGAGCTTAGTGCATCCATCAATGGTTTTTAGATGGCTAAATATAAAAGGGCAATGACCCTTCAAACGATAAAGGCCTGTAATTGCTTGTGGGTCTATGTGTGCATGACAATAATCGTTCGCTATCGGGTCAATTTTGGGATTTCACGTAAAGGGACAGATATTATGCTTGCCTAGTTGGGACTAGGCTCAACGGCCTGGTAAGCTTGGACAGTCTCAACCCACTCTCAATTTTTATTTTTATTTTCCGAGAAATGCTCTCTTCCAGTTCCAGCCTTGACCGACCCAATCAACCTGAAATAATATAATGTACATTTCAAATAATAAAGTTGCATATTGTATTCACACCTCCATATTATATGATATAGTGCACTGCTCAAATATTAAAGTTGCATATTATATTCACGCACTCCATATTCACGGTCTTGAGATAATGTTAATGTTATAACATTGACCATAATATATCAAAAGTAATTTCCATGCAATGTTTGACTTTTAATGATCCAAATACCAATTTTCATGATCCAAAGTTCTTTCGAAATGGGCTGGTACCACTTTTAATGTATGACAACAAGCATAGTAAATGCCAATCGCCATATTAATGCTGCTCCATATTGCCATATTAGTGCTACACCATATCAATTCTAAAGCCATATTAGTGCCACACCATATCTATTATCAAACCTGCCCATGTTATTGACCAATGCAGTTAATAAACAATGCATAATTGTATTGGTAATATATTTCCATTGTAATAACATTGCTGCATAACATGGCCACGCTGTAATAATATTGCACCTGGTAATATCATTGTAATAACATTGCACTTGGTAATAACATTGCTGCACTGCATTGTTAATATATTGCCACTGCAATATGTATCAACCATCGAATATATCTACCGGTAAATATTCCAACTTATATCACATCGCCAACATATATGCCAGGATATAATACATAACGCTTCCAGCACCATAATTCAACGAGCCATAATCTAACAAGGCACCACACCAATACAATTATTAAATGCACCAGGAATATTATTATCAAAATGTAATGCTTGTGTCAAGGATATCTGTCGAATATATGCAGAGAAACACTGTATTACCATTGCCATAAACTGTCGGATACACTATTAACATGTGGTTGACACTAAACTGGAATTCCAAATATCCTCAACGCAACAAATCCTTTCTGGTGCACTTTCAATAATGTTCTACTCATCTATGCCACATGTCCACTCTATCATCCTCATAGAATAGTTGTTCTGGCATATTCCTAACTGTCCGAGATTACTCAAGTACCTAACTGTTCATTTAACGTAGGCCACTGTTCACGAATATGAAAGTACCTGTCATACTGTTTAAAAATATTTCAATTTGTCAAACACCAATATTCATCAGAGTAATGCCAATTAACTGAATCATTTAAACCGTCCACCCATTAATGTGAATAATTAAGGTGGGCTTTAATCCAATGATGAATGCCAATCCCCAAAATAAAACAAATATTGAATTGTCATAAATAATGTTGGCAGTGTTGCAGGTGTATTGTTGGTTGGCATTAATGTCGTTGCAGGTGAATTGGTTATTCATGTGTATGTGTGGTTGAAGGTGTTTTGTGTATGGATGAGACATGTTTATTAGCTTGTATTAGCTTAGAAGATGTGATGATCCGAATTGGATCCTTAAACACTTTTAAAGTTTCTTGAACTCTGTAAAACTCATACCGAAGTTTCAAAGTATTATGAATGTCGAAGCTTATTAGAAATTACCTCTGAACAATAGAAATTTGTGGCCAACACTGAACAACGAAGACCCTCAGTCAAAGAGCACAGACCATTGGCCCATGGTGACCATGCATTGGCACAAATTGCCAAACAGGAGGTCAAATCCAAAAATAGAGGTAGTTTCTGATACATGATTAGCGATAATCACTTATCGCAGGGCATCCCCCTCAGTGAAGGAAAAGCCCCAAGGGCTCGGTCACGAGGAAAAACATAAAATAGTATGGGAATCACCGATTCCGTAAGAAGGCGGGTCCCGCGCTAAAACCGACAGGATATCGGAAGGGCTTCAAGTGGTAAGCGGGTTCGATCGAGTCCTGCCCGATGCCATACACTAGGTGACACGCGTCCAGCGGATGAGAGATAAAACTACTCACATCGCACAAGTAAAGGTCATACTACTTAACCACGCGATATGGACGAAGACTGTAGGATCTGGAGGCTCCAGATCAACGACATAGAAATGATTTGATGGATGACCGGATTCAATAGGGAAATAGGTTGAGTCATATAAGATTTGAGGTTTGGCATGACCGATGAGTTGGCAGAGGAATCAGTGTCGCGGGCAATCTTGGAGCAACGGAAATAACGACCGTTCAAAGAGAACTGACACTCAGTTTGTAAGAAAACAAGTGGCCACCTCTTTGTGAAGCGTTACACAGTGATGATGACACAGAGTAGGGGAATTCAAGCGGACAGAGGCAGGAGATCGAGAGTGTTGGGAAGCGGAAACGAACAGTCAGGGAGCAGATTGGCTTTAAGCCATGAACAGATAAAGAGAAAAGAGAGCAAGAAAAGAGGGAGCATAAAGAGAAGTAGAAAGCTGAAAGGCAAGAAAGAAGTGAATTGCAGAGAACAGAGAAGTCGACCTAACTTGCAGAGCAAAGGCATCATCGAGCAGACAGAGACAGAGAGAGTCCGAGAGTCTGTGAACTCCATAGAAGACTTAAGAGGTTCAAGCAACTCTTTTGTGTATACCTGTCAGGTATTGAGTACCAAATTGGACTCATACCACTGAGACCAGTTGAGGTCGAGATTTAGTAAGGCGAGTCTGTGTACTCTAGAGACTTGGGGAATCCAAGTATAATCCTACTAATCATCATCTGTTAAGTGAGACTCAAATTGAGCTCCTTATTGTAAAAACTCCGCTTTAAGACACAATAGAAAGACCACCACTGAAGGCTGGACCGGGAGACGTATCCCAGGAGGATTGGGTGAACTCCTTGTTAAATTTTTTGTGTTTTATGTGTTTGTTTATTGTGTTTCTTTTACTGTTTCAGTGTCTGTATTTCTCAATCTTATCGATCCGTTGCATAAAATAACATAGGCACACCCCAACACTTGAGTTTGTAATACCTTCATTATTTCTCTGAGGTCATTTACGGATGATTTCAGATCAAGTGGTATCAGAGCTCTAGGTTGTTAGGGTTAGACAAGCTTGTGTTGGATTTTGTTGTTGAATGCTAATTAGATCAAAGCTTAAATTAAGAGAAGGAGAGTTGGTTGAAACTAACCTGGAAATTGGAAGAGTTTGTCTTCAGAAGAAAATGTTAGAAGAAAGTCCCTTGAGACTAGACCCCCAATTTATAGATAGTTTCCTGGCCATGAGGTCCATGGTAGAGGAAATGTATAGGGACTTTAGGAAACATAAAGATGAAGATTCATCAAGCTCCAAATAAGATAAAGGAGAAGAAGAGTCTCTCCTCCATGATCACTCAAAAGGCAAAGAGAAAGAAGAAAGCTTTCTCACAGCTCCTAATAGCCCTGAACATAAAAAGAAGACATCTTTGATTAAATTAGATGTTAAATTTGATTTACCAATATATGATGGAGATTTGAATGTAGAAAAGCTGGATAACTGGATCAGAAAAATTGATGTTTATTGCAGAGTGTAGAGTATCGACTCAGACAAGAGTAAGATTCAGCTTGCCAACCTATGCCTCGGAGGCACTGCCTTGGTATGGTGGGAAGGCAAGACATAAGCCGATATGAAGAAACATGGTAAGATTCTTTCTATTTGGAGTGAATTTGTTTCTGCAATAAAAAAACAGTTCTTTCCGCTAGCTTACATGCAGCAAGCCATGATGAGTTGGCAAACTCTTCGCCAATTGAAAAGGCAAAGTGTACAAGGTTACACCCAAGAATTTAGGAAAAAATCTTTGATTCTAGGAATTTCATTAGACTCACCTGAGACTCCATTGAAATACATAGGTGGTTTACACAGCTACATGAGGCACACTATCCTCAGGTTTAATCCCACTAGTATAAATGAGGTATCTGTTCAAGCTACGCATCTAGAAGCTAGAGGAAAGAATGAGAACCCAGAAGTTGGGGGATCATCCAAGCCCATTGCAAGCAAGAATAAGGAGAAAAGAAAACAAAAATGGAAAGAGAGGAAGGCCAACACTGCACAAAAAAGCAACTCTTCATACACTCATTGTAAGAAGGATGGGCATGATGATGAGCACTGTTGGATTTTGCATCCAGAGTTGAGACCTAAGAAGTTCAAGAGTAAGAAGAAGAAAACTGCTGTAGCTATTTAGAAAGATTTGGGGTCAGAATCAGGAGATGAAACAACCATTGCAGTGATAGGTATAAAAGGTAAAAATTCTGAAGCATCTATTAGTAATTCTGCACAATCTACTAATAATAAAGAAAATGAGAGAAAAAGACATGAGCTTTTCCATATTCGAGTTATTTCCAAGCATCAAAAGATTGATACTTTGTTTGATAGTGGCTCGCAAGTAAATTTAATTTTTGAAGCAATTGTAAAGAAGTTGGGATTACTGACTATACCTCATAAGAAATCATACTTATTAGGTTGGTTAAGTGATAAATCACAACTACAAGTGACTAGACAATGTAAACTTAAGTTTTCTTTTGGGTCAGCATTTGTAGATGAGGTTGAGTTAGATATAGTTCCTTTGGATATATGTGGAATTGTTTTGGGAAGTCCCTACTTGTATGATAGAAAAGCTATTTTCTATAGAGCTGAGAACAAGTATCTTCTCGTTAAATATGGTTGTAAAGGAAAAAAACATGATAAAACCAATGCATTTGAGGGTTGTGATGCTAAACAACAAGCTGATCTAGAAAAAATTGTTTCAGAATGTGATATCTTGTTTCAAGAACCTAAAGGTCTGCCACTCAAAAAGGAAATAGTGCATGATATTAATTTGCAACAAGATGCTCCATTACCTAACATCGAAATGTACAGGTTGTCCGCTTTAGAGAATGCAGAAATCAAGAAGCAGGTGGAGGAGTTGCTCGAGAAAGGGTTCATCAGACCTAGCACATCACCATGTGGGTCTCCAATCATTTTGGTGAGAAAGAAAGATGGCTCATGGAGAATATGCATTGATTACCGAGCAATAAATAAGATAACAATAAAAAATCGTTATCCCCTTCCTCGCATACATGATCTATTGGATCAATTGAAAGAAGCTGTTTATTTTTCCAAGTTAGACTTGCATAGTGGATATAATTAGGTTAGGGTTGCAGAACAAGATGCATGGAAGACTACTTTCAAAACAAAGTAGGTATTGTATGAGTGGCTGGTTATGCCTTTTGGCTTAACTAATGCTTCTGCTACTTTCATGAGAATAATGAATGATGTACTCAGACCTTTTCTTGATGATTTTGTTATTGTATATCTGGATGACATTCTGATCTGTAGCAAAACATGGGAAGAACATTTAAAGCATGTTAAGCAGACACTAGATGTTTTGAAAATAGAAAAACTTTATGTTAAACTCTCAAAATGTGAATTTGATAAAACATCTTTGAATTATTTGGGACATATAGTAGGGGGTGGTGAATTGAAGATAGATCCCTCTAAGGTGGCAGTCATTGTAAACTAGCCTAAACCCAAATCTGCTATAGAAGTAAGGAGCTTCTTAGGAGCAGCACAATATTGGAGAAAGTTCATTTCTAACTTCTCCTTAATTGCAGCTCTCTTACATGCTTTAACAGGATTGAACAAGGTGTTTCAGTGGGGAGGCAAACAACAGAAAGCCTTTGACACATTGAAATAAAAGATTAGTACAACACCAGTACTAGCACTACCTGATCTTCAAAGACTATTTTAGATCCAAACGGATGCCAGTGACTATGCCATGGGAGCAGTGTTGACACAGCATGGTAGACCCATATGTTATCATTATGAGACATTTAATTTTGCAGTAGTTAACTATCCCACATATGATAAAGAATTGTATGCACTAACACAAAGTGTGAAAAAGTGGAAACATTACTTAATGGGCAAAGAGACAGTAATGCATACTGACCATCAACCACTTCAATATCTACACTCCCAAACTAAGTTGCAACAATCAAGACACTATAGATGGATGGGTTTTCTACAACAGTTTTATTTAGTCATTAGATATAAAAAGGGCATACATGATAAAGTTGCAGATATGTTATCTAGACCCATTATAAATGCATCTACTATGCTTAAGCATAATTCTGTGTTACATGAAAGCTACATTGAATAATATGCTCAAGATATAGACTTTAAAGATGTATATGCAACTTTAAGTCAAGGAAAACGAGTAGAAGAATTGGATTATCATGTTAAGGACTGACTCATATATCATTGTGGGAAGCTATGCATTCCACAAACTAAAAGAGTAAAGATAATTCAAGAAGCACACACTTCTCTAATATCAGGTCACTTTGGGGTAAGTAAAACATTTGCACAGCTGCAAAAATTTTGTTATTGGCCAAAAATGAATGAGATAGTTTCTAGATATGTAAGAGGGTGTTCCATGTGTGCTAAAAACAAGCCCAGCAATAGAAAATTAGGCTTGTACAATCCACTACCAGTTCCTTCTCATCCTTGAGAAAGCATTTCCATGGACTTTGTTGAAGGATTGCCTAAATCTAGGAAAGGTCATGATTATTTATATTTTGTTGTGGATAGGTTCAACAAAATGTGTATTTTGATACCTTGTAACAAATAGATACAGTTGAACAAATGTTGAGATTGCAACAAGATGATGGAGCTTAGTGAAAAGAGTCGCCTTCACTAAGTGGGCCCACAGGCAAATTATGGCGCAAAGTCTATTTTTAGACATATGGATCATGTCTATGAGTTGCAGGATGCTGTTTATGGATGATTGGTCAAGTTGGAAAATATAAATGGACTTCTATTTTTAGACAACAGCGGTGACATTGTCAAGTCTAATTATAGAGCAGTCAAATATTATTAGCTTATAATAATATTTAGACTATAAACTTTATCTTATTCTCTTGGAGCACTTGAGTTTGAGCTACAGATGTAGCACATGCAGCTGTCAAAAGGAAATACGGTTTTCTTTGTGGGTCAGTTAAGTTGTTGCATGCATGACTTCAGTTAGAACTCAATCAGTTGAGTTTGGTGGAGTTGATTGTGGAGTTGATGGAGTTGTGTTCAGTTTGACTTGGTTAAACTAGTTGTAATTGGTCTAACTACAAATAGACTAATGATGAGTTGTTAAACTAATTAGTAACTCATAATACAACTAAAGAATACATCAGTTAACTTAGTTGCATGTCAGTGCATGTTCATTTCAGTAGGGACAGGTGTTAGAGGATCAGATTGCTATCAGTTGTGACTATAGTTGTGCATGATGATTTGCACAATCAGTGGGATTGAGTTGCCAATGGGGATTGCGTGGTATATCCAAAGGAAATACGAGTTTGTGCCATTCTCATTAGTTCTTGAGCAGGTATTGAGCAGTGGAGGCAGGAAAGCAGTGGAAGAGATTTGGAGATCAGATCTGAGCTGTATTGTGTG
>APFE030279046.1:41781-61510 GCA_000404065.3 Pinus taeda
TCTGATGCAGGAGCATTCAGGCCTAGTCAACAATGTGATAGTATGGTCACATGTTGTGACTAGCAAGGGGTTGGAAGAAAATAATTTAATTAAATATGTGAAAATGTTTATTTATTGAGAAAAGGTATAGGTGGCTGAGTGATTCTCCTTGTATGGATATCAGGCCAAATAGTTGGATTTATTTGGCTAGAATAAAGTATGAGAGATTTTAAAAGCTTTATTTAGTGTTAGTTTAGAAAAGAGTGGGATTGAAGAGATTTTTTAGGAGAGGTTGAGAGATTTCTGGTTCAGAATCAGAATTGGTTCATGAAACCATGTATTTGTATCAATTGTGTTTTTCTGATATAAGGGGAGATTGTGAGGGAGTGTAGAAGGAGAGAGTGTGAGAGTGTGTAACAATGTTCTTTCCTTGGAGCAGTTTGCCAAGGCGAGGCTCTGTTTTGTTTTCCTGAACGTTATGAATGCAATTATGTTGTGTGTAAATTGAATGACAATTTGTATAGATCTATGTGATGGAAATGCATTGGGTTGATTGAAGCGCCGAGCATATTGTGTAAAGTAGAGTGCTGGAAATATCAATTACATTAAATTTTCAAGGAACAATATGGCAGTGTTACTGGAGATGCGTTCACTGTGTATTAATCGAATTTATGTCATTTTCCGATGGGAAGCCAGCCAATAGAACAGTGGCTTTGTAGAGGCGCCGATAAACTGGAAGTTACCACAGATTCCTGGATTCTCAAGATTGAGAGATTAGTCACTATCCACATGGAGAGGTATGCCGATTCTTGGAAACAGTTTCGCATCTCCAAAATCTGAATGGTTTGATTTGTTCAATGAAAATTTGTTTGCGTTTGAATTTAAATCGTTGTATGATCTGGAGGCGTGGTTTCGAGGGAAATTGTTAGGCATACACGGATTTACCATTGTATCATGGAGTTTAAACCTGACATCTCATTTCTGTGGATTTTAACTGTGATTGGTTAGTATGGCATCCGGTGGGACGTTTAACATGTCTTTCACAATCGCTTCACATTGATTATTCAGAAAAGGGAAAACAAACCTGATTTGGGGGAATGAATGGAGGTCGAAGAAAAACAGTATGCAAGTATGGAGAGCCGAGCGAGGTAGCATTGGACACTCTTCAGTGTTAAGGAAAGGCGCACACTTTAATTTTGTTAATTAACAGAAAAACCGTGGGCAGTATGGAGAGCCCAGCGTATCGAGAAATATTAGCATTTTTGAGGGCCACCCCTGCATCAAGTGGAATGAAAAATGTGAAGTGAAAACCACGTTTAATGACAGTGTTTGTTTGAAACAAAGGGTGGTCGGAGTAAAGGAGAACGTGTCATTGGAACGTTCTGTTGTAAACCAGTGAAGCAACTTATCAAAGGTAATGTAGAATCTGGCCACATCGTTTTTCATTTGAAGGCTACCATTTATTGTGTGATATATCGCAAGCCAATTTCGCTTGAAAAAGGCGCCATCTATGTGATCAGCAGATTATACAGTGTTGAAAAGAGATGAAAAAGGTTTGTGGGGGTACTCTATGCTGGATTAATCAGAGATTGCAAATCAGGTTTACCGAAACTTCTTGAGTACAATGTTAGATTTGGAGATCCCGAATGTCAAGTTTTAATGGTTCGCTTGGAATCAGATTTGGTTCAAATTCTACTTGCAGCTTGCAAAGGATAATTGAGTGGAGTAACATTGGATTGGTCAAAAGATTCGGCCTTGGTTGTTGTCCTTGCAAGTAAAGGCTACCCTGGAGACTATAAAAGAGGTACTATTATAAAGAACCTTCAGGAAACCGAGGTTGCCGCATTAAAATTTAAAATATTTCATGCGGGGACAGCATTGGATTCACATGGAAATATGGTTGCCATGGGAGGACGCGTGCTGGGTGTCACAGCCATGGGAAGTGATATAGCAGAGGCTCAAGAAAGGGCATACCAAGTTGTTAATGAAATTGTTGATCGGGGTATGGATAAGTTGAAGAACTTCTATATGTGTACTGTTGAAATTGCCTAGAGTTGAGCTTTATTTGGACAGAGATTTGAGATGCATTTCTTATATGCATGGTAGTGTTTGTAGATTCTGGGCTTTGACGGATTATTGTCATCAAATATACTCTCTCAACTTTTGGTGGCTGCATTATTTTGAACTTCTTTTCTACTGATTTTTCTTTCTTCCTTGCTTCTTCTAGAGATGTGATGTCATGAAGCCTAATATCATTTAGAAGATATGGTTTAAGTACAGTGATATATGATTGAATAAAGCATTTTTCCAATATTCCAGGTACTCGTGGAGCTAAAGTTTCCAATTATCTAGTATATTTTTACACATTTCCTTTTTTTTGCAACGTAATGAGTGCCATGTATAACATGTATAACTCTTCATCTTTGAAAATTTGGAATCCTTTAAATAAAGAATCTTTAAACATCCTCAAATTGATAGCATGTGATGATTTATTCCACCACATATACTAATTATATGTTTCACCTTCCATTTGCATGGATGCATGCTTGATTTTTTCATCATCATGGTTAATATTGTAGATCTTGAAATACTCCTCTGCCATAATTAACCAAGCTAATTTTTATACTTACTCCAAAGATATGGTAAATAAATAAAAATAGAAATAAACTAGAGGTATGGTAAATAAATAAAACCTCCTTTTATATTTAGTCCATAAATCTCCTTTTATATTTACGAAGACCCAAAAAAAAGTTTTATTTAGGTGAAGCATGTGGGTGAAATACCATTTTAATACCACGAACTAAATACCATGGGCCAAATACCATATTTATAAAAGAGATATGTTAAATTAACAAAAATATAAATAAACTAGAGGTATGGTAAATAAATAAAACATTTTTTTATATTTATTCCATAATTCACTTTACATTTACGAACACTCAAAAATGGGGTTTTATTTAGGTGAAGCCTATCGCCCAAATACCATGGGCCAAACTATTATTAATACCATGCAAAAAACATTATTAACCCTAATATTAATATTAATAAAGTTAAAGATGGCACATGGTATTGACCCATTGCATCCCCGTGGAATGTAGCCTATTTAAAGGAGGGAATTAAACCAACATAGATCTATCTTCACTCTGGATCTACTAGCCTATTTAAAGAGGGGAATTAAACCAGCATAGATCTATCTTTACTCTGGATCTACTAGCCTATTTAAAGGGGGGAATTAAACTAGCATAGATCTAGCCTATTTAAAGGGGGGGAATTAAACTAGCATAGATCCATATTTACTCTGGATCAGAGGGATCAAATCTATGCTAATTTGCATATCAAGATATCAAGAGTAAAGATGGATTTGTGTTGGTAAATTATAATGGCGCTTAACATGAGCCATGAAGAAGATAAGGGAAACACTTATAACATAATATAACTTGACCAATGTTTTCCCAAGCACACAAAGGTTACATGCACATCAATAAATAAGTGGACGATTTCATTTAAATAACCCCGAGTCACGCTCAATCGGCCCTCTCCCCTCTTTGATTGCTCTGGTCTCTCGAATAAGCCTCTTAAACATTAGCAATCTAACAATTGCAAGTGAATATCTCAAGCACACACCAATCTAGGAGGCTAACTACTTGGAGAGAATCTTTTCTTTGCTCTAGATCTACTAGCCTATTTAAAGGGGGGAATTAAACTAGCATAGATCTAGCCTATTTAAAGGGGGGAATTAAACTAGCATAGATCCATATTTACTCTCGATCACAGGGATCAAATCTATGCTAGTTTGCATATCAAGATATCAAGAGTAAAGATGGATTTGTACTGGTAAATTATAATGGCGCTTGACATGAGTCATGAAGAAGATAAGGGAAACACTTATAACATACCATAACTTGACTAATGTTTTCCCAAGCACACAACGGTTACACATGCACCAATAAATAAGTCGAGGATTTCATTTAAATAACCCCGAGTCACGCTCAATCGGCCCTCTCCCCTCTTTGATTGCTCTAGTCTCTCGAACAAGCCTCTTAAACATCAATGATCTAACAATTGCAAGTGAATATCTCAACCACACACCAATTTAGGAGGCTAACTACTTGGAGAGAATCTTTGAACCAACTAGACCTCAACAAAAGTATGAGGAACAGACTCATTCTAGAATTTGATGAGTACACCAAAGGCAAGTAGGAATTATATTTTCCAAGTTTAATAATTTAATATTGGGACTTATTTATTGTTATATGTGAGGATGAGGCTAACATTCCCCCCCTCAATCATATCTCCAAAGTAAGAACTCGGTACCATCCCCAAGTCTTCATGTTGAAATTGGTGAGCTCAGCCTCAATGAAAAACTACCTGAAAAACTGCCAAAATTGGATGTTGAAAACCCCAATATGAAGAGAGAAAACCAAGAGAAGTTAATCAACTGCAAGTCTGACATATTCCTGAAAATGCTTGACAACTCAATTTAATGCCAACCTACAATGCAAAAGGATCTACCTATCCATTGCTAGGTCCAATGACCATCCAAGTGAATAAAAATGTCCACATCCGCTCTCAACCAGCATCACGATCACTTGTCCACTGACAAATTTTGGTTCCCCCTGGAAAATTGTGTTGTCAAAACTTTCAGTGTGACAACCACCATCATCAATAAGGAGAGACCATAACCATCTACAATTATTTTGAACTCCCCCCCAATATGTAGGAGAGTTTCACTATTGTACTCACCCTTTCAAGTGCATCGGAGTATTGTCGTTTCACTATTGGTTGAAATATCTATCTTCATGTGAGATTGATTTTTGTGGTAAAACTTATACAATCGTTTGACTATAGATAACCACTCCCAATGATCAATCCATGCAAAATCAGTCTTCAATTTGGCTGGATGGTTTTGTTTGCAACATCTCTCTGACGAGTCATTCTTTTTGTCACAATGGTGACAAGGATGAAGATCAAAACAATGATCTTCCATATGACCCGTTCTTTCCCAATGTTTCCATTTTGGCTTTTCTACAACTTTCTCATTGAATCTTGATGTTGCTTCATCAAGAAATCCTCCAATGATGAACTTGATTGGTTTTGAATAATCAGGAATATGCAAATTGTTGTCATCTTTGTCATATCCTAAACCACGTCGATTTTTGTTACATAGGATTTCCTCCAATGGTTTGATTATTGCCTTGGAACAAGACGATTGAACTTGATCATGTACAACTTCTACACTTGAAGCTGTAATGTTGAGTGACTTGGAATTATCTTCATCATCTGAAGTTGTGTTGTTGAATGGCTTATGACTCTTCTACTGCAGCGCATCACGTTGTAGTTGTGATTCAAATTGGTGACATTGAAGGGTCTCATGTACATAATGTAGATGCCTTTTAATATCAGCAAGAGTGGCTTTGATGATTTTCACTGTGTCTTCGGAAATGGATAGTATGAGATTGTTTAGAAATTCTAAAAATTGAATGTTTTGCTCCATTTGAACTCACTCACTTGAACTCACACTCGCTTGCATTTAAGACTTACTTGATTTTCACTCTCGCTTGATTTCTTGAACTCGCTCGCTTGATTTTATATGTGTGCTTTGCTTCTTTCAATTTCACGCTCAATTTTGTTTTAACAAGCTTAGGGTGTCGGCTACCATTGAAAATGCACCGAAGTTAATGATTTTAAAACAAGTTCAAATGTCTTTGAAAGAACTTAACCCCCTTATCAATGCTCACTTAATCAAGGCTTGGGTGTCACACTCAACCAAGAACACACTGAGTACAATGCCAATTCAAACTAATAAGTTAACTTACAAAAGATTATGATTTGAAAGTTATACTAGAATTCAATTTTGATTTGATTTGACTCTTGCAAAGAATGGTGTGTTGATGTAGTTGATTGTTGATGTAGACTTGTCTTATCATGCTCATGATGGCTTGAGTTTGTCCTCTGCCGCTTCTTAATTGTGGGTGCTTGAACACATGCATTTCACTTGTTTGTCCTTACTTGTAGATACTTGATTACGGATGCTTAAACTCCTTGAGTGTGTTGTTAAATGATGAAAAATTGCAATTAGTGTCAAAACTAAACCCAAAATACCATAAGCCTCCAAGCATAAAATCACCATCATATGCTAGCAATATGTACCTAAGATACTCGTATTCAGATTTCGGGTAAATCTAGGACATTTCAACACCCCACATAATTTTAATGTGATAATTATCCAAGCCTTCAAACAAAATATACCCTTATTATTACAAAAATCAACTTATCACTTATGACTCCAAAAAAGCACTTATCACTCCAAAAATATTACAAAATATACACCTTATCCCTCCATACATCCCATTAAATTATTAAAATAAATTAATGTACTTTATGAAGTCACTTAAAAGTGATTTAACGAACTTTTAAATTTTACACTTTATGCATATAAAAGCACCATACACCATTCAATTTATACATGTAATTTGTTGGAGAGATTAATTTCGCAAAGATCAATTTCGCACCATATAATTTAAGTTGACATTCATTGATAGGCTTGTAACGCAAAGAATTACCAATTTATGTTGGCTCCTCCACGGGTCGGCTCCTTTTTATTCATTGGAATTGCTACAATTGCAATTTGTTGACTCTATAAACGTCCAACGCCATCCGCCTCCTTCCAACAACGAGCAGACATTAGATCTAGGAACCTGGAAAAATCTGCAATTCTTCTCATTGTAGGCTCTACCACAAACCAAGAGAGTTTGCATGTGGTTTAAGTTTATTGGCATGTTATCCTTCTTTGTAAAATCTCTATCTCAATTGTGGTGAGGTAATGGGTTTTGCATTGAGTGCACCTGCTGGCTAGATGAATTTGGGCCTGTGGGAACGATGGTACTTCAATGGTCTTGGAGAACTACATCTGTCATAATTAAATTACCGGTCTCCAATTAGGTTAACCATTGCACAATTCCTTGAAATCGGTTCTCAACAACAATCACAAATAACGTGTAGACTTATGCGTTGCAGATCAACACACTTTAAGGGTCTTACTCACAAAAGCATTATAGATAGGCATTCATAGACTCATCAAGCCATGATCAACAAATCCCTAGCTTGTCTCATAGTGTTTACTGTTTTTTCTTCAAAAAAACTCTCAGATTGACGCATAGGTGGTTGACCTGTGTATTCGATAAGTATGATGCTTGCATTGATACGACCGCATCCATGTTGCAACATCAATAGAGAAATGTGATCATCGAATTCTCCAAATATATTTTTGTTCACACCATACTACATTCATGCTTGGTCAGATATTACCACCAAATCTCAATCCATAGCATCAAGGTTGTATTTTTCACATGTTTCCTCAACCATTCTCCAATTTGTTGGTGTTAGTCAAAAGTACAAGCAACCAGAAATGCTAACACTATCCAATTTGGACTCTTATGCTAGCTGGAAAATTTAGGGTGATTATCGAAGCGTCTAGATTATTGCACTCCACCTTCCGAAACACGCAGTTTTTCCTTAGTGTGCGATTATACTCTCTATAAATGTGCTTCTATCTTTGCATGGCGTAGATTTTCTCCTTGGTACAAACTTCGACGCTTGCTAGTTTTTTCTTCTTTTAGCGCAAATTTCACATTCTTGTGTGTGCCAATTGATCCAATCTTGCCTCGGTCGATCCTCACATACATTGTGATCACAATGTATTTTTTGTTGTCCATTCATGGAGTGGGTGGTCAACTTTCACTGTAAAAAAATTTTGAACATGATATACATAACTTCGATATGATTGTGTGGCACAAATAATTCTTCACACTATCCCCTTTCTTTACCACACACAAATCGGTCCACCGATTACAGGTTGGCCTTCCAGAAGCATCGACACGAGGATCAGCTCAGCTCATCGCACAGCTGCTCGCGGCTTTCACTTGCAACTTACCACACCTCCCAGCGTACAATAAATTTGCACTTTTAGTATATAACAATAAAATATCCTTCTTCCATTACTGTGATCTTCATCTCTTTATTAGTTCCCCTATACGTTCTTCTCAAGCTTATTCTACCATTTGATGCGAAGTAGACCTTTGGATTCTCCCTTAAATTTGAGATCTGTATAAAAATATCAAATCTGCAAATGATCTCTCTATTTTCTTCAACGTCCCCACACTAAGCTCTAATACCAATTGAAGATTATTAATAAAAATAAATAATCTCTTTGGTTGAGTGAATATTTCAACCACACACTAATCTAGGAGGCTAACTAGTTGGAGAAAATCTCTCAACCAACTAGACCTCAACAAACTTCCAAGTATGAGGAACATAGTCATTTTAGAATTTGATGAGTACACCAAAGACATTTTCCAATTTTAATAATTTATTATTGGGACTTATTGATTGTTTTCTATGAAGATGAGGCTAACATATTGATTAATTGACCCATTTTCTTAAGTTTAGACTTAGGAAATATTTAAAATATGTTAATAATCTAATTGAGACACTTTTAGGTGGAATTTCCAGAAAAGATTTCTGGGTTACGGAGAACACCTGTGTTTTAGCCTCTCCACAATGTTATGAGACTAGAATGCCTTTGATTCTACAAAAACTAACACTTTTGGCTCATTGATCTTCATAGTTTGGTAGTTGTTTGACGATAAGAACACTAATAATAATCAAGTGAAAGAAGAAACTAATCAAGTTGAAGTAAAAATACATCACAAGTTGTTATCAATTTAAGAGAAATCATCTAATCTAGCTACCCCTAGAATTTTCAACACTTGGATCTAGACAAAAATGGATTGCCTAGGGTTGATGTTGCTGCATCAAATTATATGTAATGGTTTCTCTATTTGACTTATCTCGTGAATTTCTTCTCTCCATAACATCTTCTTTAGATTAAGCAAGGGCTTTGAAAATAAACATCCTCAGAAATTTGAGGTATAAAATAGGCCTCGTAATAAAAAACAATAAAATAAAAGTTACGAGTTATCAAAGGGAATAAAACAAAACTACTTTTTGCAAGTTCCAAATTTAGGCACTCATTAAATTTTGCATTCGAGTGCATACACCTGAAATTAGAGTAAACTATAAGGAGATAAATCAAAAATATGATTAAAAAAATAGCTTTCTTCTTTTCTGTCCAAAAATATTTACTCCTATGGTTGACATCATCATTTTGAATCCAAATGGTTCTTTTAAAGTTGATTTTGATTGTACATCCTTGTTGACGCTCATTTTTTACCTCGAAAATACCCTCATGGTGTAACCTTCGTTTTCACCTAAAACTAGCCTATATTGAGTTAGATATCTAAAAACCCATTGTCATTTGTGTTTAAGGCTAACCTTATATCGTAGGGATTCATAAACGCACTATCAATTATATTGAACTAGATATCCATAAACCCACTCTCACTTGTTTTGAGTTAGGTATCCATTAGCATACTCCCATTTCTATATTGAGTTGGCTATCCATATGCCACTATCATTTGTATTTAAACCATGACCAACAATATTCCAGAACAGGTATACATAAACCCACTCTTGTTTGTATTTCAACCATGACCAACCCTATATTGAGTTCAGTATCCAAAAATCCACTTTCATTTTTATTCCATCATTTTTCTCTACAACCCACCCTTCAATTTAAGAGGGCGAGGAGGGTTTGCTGAGAATGGCTTCGGTTTCACTCAACCAAGGCTAACATAGGATTTTAATAATTATTGTATGTATTAGGATTGGCTAAGACCAACCTAGTTGATATCCATGACTATATATGTAAGTTTGGTCAAGGGTCCCTCTTGGGTAAAACACTATACTCTTGAGTTGTGTATATATAGACATAGCTCTCGTTTGTGATTTCACAAATCTTGTGATCATTCTTTATAAAAGTGATTTGGCCTATGGGAACCATAATATGTTGCACTCACACTCTTGTAATTGGGTTATCTCTTTCTAGCATGCTGTTGTTGGGTTATTTTTCTCTTTAGGGTTTCCTGGTGTTGGTTTTCTTTCTCTTTACTATAGATTTAGCATTTGCTGCTTGGTTCCATTCAATCCTTTCTCACTCCTATAAATTATCTGCAAAGACACCACACAATCTTAGTTTGAATTTAAAATAGATACAAATGAAACTTAACCACATTCTCTTGCAGTCTATTTCTTACCAAAGTAATGTATTGTCAATATTTAACGGAAATTTACTGTGATCAAGAGCAGGATCTATACAAGTACATATACCCATTATCATTTAAAGATTTCTTTGTAACAAGGTGTATATATCTATTCCCTTTATATATTTTGATATTCACACAGTCATACATAAGAAATATGTGCCTACACAAACACGATACTTGCGAAAGGAAACCACCAAATTACCAAAAAAATTGAAATTGTTTTGCTTAGATTGTATAACATTCTAGACTGCATTTTCAAATAGCGATGACTTTATTAAGCAGCGAATCTCCAGAAATTAAACAACATCCTACTTAGATGCATTATTCTTGGGATTCTTTCTACTCATAGCTTTGAATTGCAATGAGAAAAGACTTTCTCTTTCTTGATAATTACTTGTGAATTATGTTGCCTTCTTTCACTTCTTTGTTATATTATCTTTCATCAAGCAATTACCAAATTATGTGTATGAAGATCACAAAAACACAACACAAAAGATATAGGCACTCTGTTAGGGCAAAATCCCATCTAGGTGTAAACCCAGTCAAAATCTCTTCCTTCAATAGTTTTCTTGAAATAATCAAAGGCTCTTCAACCTAGTCACAGACCTCTCCTCCAACCACCAAGTCAACCTCTCCTTCCAGCAACTTCAACCTAGATCTTCGACCTTGCAGCAGCAGCATTTTGACCTAGTAAATGCAGAATTTCAACCTTCCAACAGCAGAATCTGCGACCTAGCACTTTCAAAATTTTGACCCTTCCAGCAGTAAAACTTCGATCTCGCAATGGGCCCAGTGACTTTGCATAAGAAAGTGAAAGAGATAGCCCAAAACATTCGACCTTGATCCTTCTAGCACTTCTTCTCTTCCTGGAATTTCGCACTTGTTTCTGCCTCCTTCACTTAGATATCGAACCTATTGTTGGCAATATTGTCATTGATGGGAAATGTGCAACAAACAAAGGAGAAACACAAAGAGTAGCGAGGGATGCAGGGGTAGCAGCGCAAAGAACCACAGCACAAGGAGCAGCGAGCAGTAAGAGAAGGCTAATGCACAAAAGGAGGAAGACTTGCAATACATTAAAATGTTTTCATAATGTTGCAGAGCTTACTATATTACATACTCTGTTATGATGTAAAACTGTTCATTAAGTTTAATTATTATGATGCAAAGGCAAGACTCTAAGGCAAAGGAAAAGATTTATGTGATGCATTAATGAGAAAGATATTGGTATTTGATGTTGGCATTAGGTTGATTCATTTAATGATTACATGTGGCTAAAATGAATATTGGATGAATTATTTGTTTTTGTTCTAATATTCAAGATATCAAAAGTTTGGAAATGAATTAGTGGAAAGCAAAGAGTCAAGCCTATTCACTTCATATTCCTATGTGGGATACAAACAATGAGAAAACTATCTCTATAAAATATATGATTTTCGAAGGCATACGATATGTTAGAGAATGGATGAATGTGGGGGAGCTGATTGGACTATTATGCATTAGTTACCTGGCACTTATGAAGTTCATGTGAAGCAGATTTGAAGGGAAGAAGATGCAGAAATGAAGAGGAAGATATTTAAAGTGTATTACCAGGTAAACCAGTACATTGTTATTTTGTGTTTGCATAATGGGATGATGGTACCCTTTCAAGTTGAAGCTTAAAAAATATCCAATTGGAGTTGGTTGAGGTAGGAGCCTCTTATGGGTTGTAGCCTATAGAAAACATATGGGAGTTGGAGCTTCCTTGCATGTTCCAGCTTGCAGAAAATGGAGGTAGCAACCCCCTGTAGGTTCATGCCAACAGAAAATATGATGTGATAAGGAGTAGGAACTTGCCTTTGCATCACAACAATAATAAAATCATGGTTTCCTCCCTTTACGGGATTCCACACATGTGGTGTCAATGTGTGTTGTTATTATGTGTTCATGTATTTGGTTTGGTTTGTTTATTACTTGTTGATCACATATTCATAGGTTGGTTATTATTTGTTAAGTTGCTCATATTATGTATCAGTTAATGATATTAATGAAAAGAAAATTAATGTCCATGTATATACTAAACTGATTCACCCCACCCCCTTAGTTTAGTCAAGTTTTCAACAATTGGTATCAAAGCCAAGTTCCTTCTGTATAAGCCTAACTGCTTGAAGGTAGATATGCTTGAGTCATGGAATGTCAAAGTGTACCTGTGTTGAGCACAACGAAATTTCATGAGTGGATAAATAAGGTGAAAACCGAATTGATAGCTTATGGACCTGATGTATCGAAGCTTGTATGCGAAGGTTACTGTAAAAACTCTCCCTCTGTGCAAGAAAAACAATGGAATGCTAAGGCAAAAATGTGTTATATACAACAATCTTCATAATAAGGATCTTGATACAATAATGGTTTTAACGTTTGCAAAAGAAATCTGGGATAGATTACAGTGCATGTATGAAGAGGCTAGCAGTAACAATGTAGAGAAAGGAAAGAGAAGGACGAAGGAGGAAAAAACTTGTCAAAGGGAAAGTGTGTTCAGTTAAATGAAACCTCTACCTGTGTGAATGTACCTAACTCTCTTGAAGAAAAGGAAAACGAAAATCAAGCCAGGCTTGAATTATCATTGGCTAGTATAGAAAGATTGAAGAATGAAAACAAAGATCTGAAGAAACTCATGCATATATGTGATGAGAGAGAGCACGAGTACAAGGAGGAAATTGTCAGCCTGAAGACACAACTTCAAGAAGCAAGGAGACTAGATGAGGTGATGTGTAGTAAACTCAAGGAGAGAAACCTACAATGTAAAAGATAGAAGATGAGGTTGATTCAGCTAAAAGAGAGTTAGATGAAAAGAACAAGTTTTGTAAGCAGCTAGAAATGGAGATAACATTCATGAAGGACTCAGAAGAAAAGAGCATTAGCTCAAAAGCATCCATAGAGGATAATCAAGCAGTTGTGAAGAGACCACTATAGGAAGGTACAAGGAGAGTAAATAACCAAGAAGCAAACAATACCAAGCAGCAACAACAAGAGCCAAAGAGTGAGTCATGGAAAACGATTTTTTGCAAAAAGGTCATTTCCTCCCAGAGACGAGTTGAACAAATTCAGAAGATCTCAAAGGAGATTCTTTTTACCTGGAAAAGATATCAAGTGTTTTTCTTGCCATGAACTTGGACATGTAGCAGTGGAATGTAAGAGAAAGAAAGTCAAGGCTAATCAACATAACTTACAATAAGAAAGAAAATATCCTCAAACAAACAATCAAAGGAGAACATCAACCACCAAATACATTAACTCCTTCTATGGTTACTGTTATTGTTGCAATTAATTTGGACATAGAGCTATTGAATGCAAAAAGGATGTAAAAAGAAATATAAATGGCTCGAGGAAACACACATCATTTGTTCCTTTTCTCGGCCATATAAGGTTCTATCTTTATAGAAAACTTGGACACAAAGCCAAAAATGGCAAGCTGCCATATATCCTAAAGAAACCTAATCAGATGCTGGAGGAAAATCAAACCAGACCTAACTCTGAATCAAAAAGAAATGCAAACAGTAGAAAACAACCTAGCAAAGTATGGAAGACAAAGAAAAATGAACATCTTATGATTTCAATAACATAATGACTCTGTCATGATCTCAAGGGGAGCGTAGTTCCATTAATGTTCATTTGAGGACATGAAAATCAAGCGGATATTAATAGAAAATCAATGAATAATATCTGAGTAAAGATACAAGTGGTTCCATAATTAGTGAAAGGGTATTTCTCTACCAGGAAAATATGAGTTGAAGAAATCTAAGATGAGGACTCAAAAGTTTCCAATGAAAAAAGAGGGGAAATTAATAGCCAAACATCTGTGAGATAAAGAAAAACAACTCTCTGATGTATACAAATAGCTTCAACCAGGATAGAGGAGAAAAAGAATATGTTAACATAAGAGGAAAGTGGATGAAGCTAGCAAGCTCAAAGCCAGGCTTCATTTGCAACTCACATAATCTGATGTTGAATTGGCAAATGTTGCTTCTGCTCTTGGAGAGCACTCAGTCTTCAACAAAATGAACAAGAAAATGCACACATTAAGGGATCAACTTGTTGCCATAACACTTGCTTTGGAAATGTTGACATAGTAAAAGAGAATATTATAAACTTCAACTAGTCAATATTGTCACTCTTTTAAAAGATGATGTATTAGGTCCCTATACTACTAATGTAACTCCTTATTGTTATTAGTACAACCCCCTTATTATATTGTTGTGCCCATTTAGTCCCCATATTGTTATTATTGTGCCCCATAGAAGCCCATTATTGTTATTGTGATGCTCTTACATTATTGTTGTTATGTCAGCTCTGATTATATTATGACCCCTTAGACTCTTATATATAGAAAAGAAGTCTTGTCATTTGTATCATCAAAGAATTGTTCATTTGCGTAATGTAAAGGAGGTTTCCCCCTCGAAGAGGCTTATTTTGAAGGCGTTTATCTATCTTTTCTATCTTTTTGTGCGCTGGTTTCATAACATTTGGTATCAGAGCTTTGGATTCTAGGGTTTCCATGCTCCAAACAGGTCATCGTGGCATTTTCGCTATCAATTTTTTTCTACGACCTTTCATAAGATTAAAAAAAAGCCCATTTGAGACGAAATCGTTCTAAACCTTGGGTCTAAATTACAGATCTTGTCTTGCTATATTTTCAGAGATATGATCTTAGGAAGTTAGGGTTTTTGCAAGCTCTAGAATTTCATCTAAAACAGGTCATCGTGGAATTTTCACTATAGCATTTTCGCAACGAAGTTTCAGAAGCTAAAAAAAAAAAAACCCATTTGAGAAGAAATCGATCTGAACCTCGAGTACAAATTTCAGATCTTGTCTCGCTATATTTTCAGATATATGATCTGAGGAAGTTAAGGTTTTTGCAAACTCCCGAATTACATCCTAAACAGGTGACCTTGGAAAATCGTCATCACTTTCCCTCTGAGCATCAAATTGAAATTTCGTAAGAAGTTACAAAAAGAGGACGCATTGTATTTCGTTTGGGTATAATTTTCAGAACCTAAGGTTGAAACAGTGACACGTGGCACGTCGTACAAGTTCACTCTACTGAAATAGTCTATAATTAGGTTATCACGGGAGATTGGGAATAAATATTTCTTCAGGAATCCAATTGCGATCAAACTTGCGGAGTTAGAAAGAAGACTCAGAGGGCTATTACAAGCCGAAATTTCAGAACTTAAAGATATGAAATTACAGAGTTACAGTCGTTTCAAGATCGAGCTCCTAAAATCAAGAAAAAGCAAGATGAAGAAGTTTGATGGCAAGGGTCCGGTAAATTGGATACTATAGATGGAGAAATATTTTGATCTGCATGGTGTACAACTATTACAAAAGGTATGTTTTGCATCTAATTATTTATAATTGAATCAATTTTTATGGTATGAAGGGCTTTGTTCTCGTAAACCACTTGTCACATAGTCAATTTTCACGAAGGAAATGATAGCACATTGTAAGGATACAAAGAGCAACACCTTATTTAGCCAATTGATAAATCTCAAACAAAATGGTTCAATTGCAGAGCACATTGAGGACTTTCAAAAATTGAATATAAGGGTAAATGATATTTTAGAGAAGCAAAAGATAAATAGTTTTATCTATGCCATGGAAGCTGATATCGATGGTATGAACGCATATTGGAAGAAAAGCATGGAAGATTTGAAGAAAGACATGGAAGTTTTGAAGGAAGGTGGGACAAAGATGCTACAAGAAAGGCCTCCTAATGACGAAAAGGATCAAGAAACGTCAAAAGAAGAGGATATACACCGGGAACCAACCCTAGAGAAAGAACAAATGAATCCAACCATATCTTGTATTGCAATGGCAAGAATTACCACTCCTCAAACTCTCAAGATAAAAGGACATATCAAGAAGAAGAAGGTTAAAGCAGTGAAATAACAGGAAGAAAAGTATCAAGAAATATCAAAAGAAAAGGATACTCACTAGGAACCAACCTTAGAGAAAGAAGAAATGAATCCGACCATATCTTGTAATGCATTGGTCGGAATTACCAATCCTCAAACTATAAAGATAGAAGGACATATCAAGAAGAAAAAGCTAACAGTGTTGATTGATTCAGGTAATACCCATAATTTTATTCATTGTAAGATAGCCAAGGAATTGAATTGCTTCCTATGTCCAGCACCAGAGTGTCAAGTGACAGTTGCAAGTGACGCTTGTTCATTTGTGTAATGTAAAGGAGGTTGACCCCTCTAAGAGGCTTATTTTGAAGGCGTTTATCTATCTTTTCTATCTTTTTGTGAGCTGGTTTCATAACATGATGCAGATTCACAAGTTTTTAAGATTGATTATATTGACTCTAACACTTGATATTTTCATAATTATGGTATTATATTAGCAGAATGAAAGATCATATCAAGAAGCACTTCATTGTCTCAAGGCCCATGTTAAACATTGTATTGAGAACGTACTTTGTTGTAGCGGGTGGACAAAGAATTTTTATGCCGCATGTATGTTACAGACTTAATACCAGTCAATAGAAATGACAGGTATGACAGGGATAACATATGACAGAGGGCATATGAAGAGGTGACAGAAGGCTTAGGTGAACGAATAAAAGCCCAGGTGACACTAAACATCATTAGCTATTCTCATAATAGTGTGTTATATACATCACTGGTTTATATGCATTGTTGGTATATTAATGTGCATTATGGATTTTAGGGTTCCATGCCCTATTTTAGCCCATCGCAGAGTATACGATAGTCCATACCGTTGATTCCGTCCCATTATGGCAAGTGAAGCCATATCCACAACTTGATATTTGTAGTCCATTGAAAACTGCAAAACTTACAATTTCAATGTGATTTTCAAAAATAGAGGACATGAGATTGGAGCCATTACCTAGATTGGAATTAGAAATGCTTGCTAGTATACATCAAATCAACGATGCGTGATGGCATTAATATTACAATGATGACGGTGTTATATATATGGCGTGATTTTACGATGGATTTCATGGTGTCAGCACAAACATTATATGACAATGGTATATATCTATGGTATTATTGACAACCAATGCTATGATTGCATTGCATTACCGAATGCCACACGATACTATCGACTAGTGGGTCGTCACCTGGAGAAGAGTAATTGAACAAGTTAGTTTTTGTTTAGTGACAACATCCCCGTTCATTGGAACCGTCTTCATTCATTAAAGATAATTGATATTTTGAAGTGTTTCTACTTAGAAGACATTTCGTTGATAATTTTGACATGGTTGATAATATTCAAAAGGATTTTATGGTACTCCCAAAAGAGCTCTTAATATTGAAACATTTGGAAATAATGTCAAGGATTAGGGCGTAAGCTTAACCTACATACATGACGTGAAATTCATCCAATCCGTCGTTGAATTATTGATTGTCCTCCTGTTTGAACTATATTCTCAAAATTTTCAAATTTGGTGGCTGAATGCTATACAGAAAACAATTGTATGGATAAGAGACAAGTGTAGAGCCCAAGCAAAAATTACAAATTAAATCCATGGGCGACAAATCTAAGAAGTCGACTGGAATATAGTAGACTAGTGATCAAACAAGACGCATATATCATTGTCTTTCCACAGAATCTTAAGTCAATTTTTAACGCATAAGGCAAAGACGCACCACCAACACCACTCATTATATGGTTAGGACGGTCAAGCACATATAACGACAGGGAGTGTGTTACAAAAGTGAAGCCTAGTCTAATACGAAATGATATTCAGTCCTAAACCACCAATTTCATTGAGTGTGCAATCTTTGGGTGTCTACTCCAACAAACCTATCGGTGGAAGTTTCCCAAGGGAGCTTTGCCTTTATGGGCAGTCGTTGAAGCCCATCTAGGCTAGTGACGAAGGAATACAGAATTCGTATTTCAAGCTCAGTTTTTTCATCATCAAATCTTCCATAGCATTGTTGAGTCCCCAAATCTTCTATTTCAACAGTGGTCTGATTGGTTTCGAGTTCATTTTTTTGTGTTGCATGGTTTAGTTGTATGGTCACAATCATGAGATTCAAGCACAAGAAGTAGGCTATAGGTTATTACACTTTCATAAGGGGCAACAGACAACTCAAAAAGATATCATTGGTGGGGATATATTTCCGGTCGAATATGGATATATTTCTGGTCAAAGTCAATGGATCATTGAAAATAACAAAATCCATGCATTATCCTAGAATGTATAAGGAATTATGAATTTGCCTTATTGTCCAAAATCGATGCTCTAAAGCATTGACATTATATATTATTCCATAGAGCTATATTTTATACATAAGGTTGCGTTGATATTATTGTAAACTATTGCTATGTTGATTTATATCCAAGTGTTGGTATTATTACCTACCGTTACCTTGTATGTAGTTCATTACATTCAGGGTCGGCATGTCAACAAAATAAAATGTGTGAGCTCCATCATATGGAATTATTGGAACATCAACCAGCTATATTGTGACGTTTATGATTTTAGTCCCTCATGACATCACATATCAACCTCATATGATTTTCATCTCAATGTGAAGAATAATAAAGATGACTATGCAAAAATTTAAGATTCAAGAGGAGGCCGCAAACTATTCGTACCAAAGCGTTCATATCTGAAAGTATTCCAATATTAAAATTCATAAGGAGCGCGCTTTTGGATGAATTCAACTATTTTCTATATTGGTTCTCTAACTGATAAATACCTATCATAACGTAAGTCCAGCATTGAGGACACACTGGTATATGTTGGCTTGCTAGTTTATCACAAATCCGATGATGAATGTATTTGATGCAACAACTTTGAATTCATGCAACGTTGAATACATACAACATCTGCATTGACAGTGTACATTGATGTTGAGGAAGACGAAGCATAGGCGTTGTCATCCTGATTTGAATGTTATAAAAATAATGAGTGTGTCAGAAGCACAGTTCCAGAGTTAATATTACATGCGTTACATAGCTATGAACATATGAGACACAATTGTAGGTGTTATATAGCTATGAATAGAGAGGACATTAATAAAATGCCTTACAGATGTTGGGCTAGTCAACAGAGAGAATATTTTGGGAGCGTTATTACAGTGTCAGTGTTCTTTACATGGCATCGTTATTACATGGCAGTGCTCTTATCTCAAAGGAGTGTTATTACAGTGGGAGCGTTCTTTACATGGAAGTGTTCTTATTTCAAAGGATTGTTTGGAACTGTAGACGATATAAACATGCACATTATGTATGCATTATGCACCCAGCACGTTAATTATTTCAAGTTCATACTGGTGAATTCAGTGTATTCAGGACAATTACATAGTCAGTGCCGCCTACAAAGCCAGTGCGGTATCGCCCAACGGAATCTATTGTAATTGCAGACCAAGGAATTGAGTTATATATCAGAGGACAAATGGAGATACAAACTAGAATCTCGGTCGCCAGTTTAAGCAACCCTGAGTGAGTTTCTCAAAAAAAAAAAATTCCAAAAATTGTTGTAGTAAAAGAACCAGCCATGTCTGACGTTGACAATGGCAGAAACCAGGGTACTAGTGCGGTGAGCGTGGAGCAAGAGAAGAAGCCCA
>APFE030279050.1:2807-59505 GCA_000404065.3 Pinus taeda
TATCCTTAATGGATATTTTGATATTCCAAGTCTTTTGGAGTAATTAATTTATAGAAGGAACTTTGTTCGCTTCACCCTTGCTGCTAGTCTCTGTCTTTGTCATCCTCCTAAGCTCTTCTTGTTGAAGAGCTGCCCACATCTCTTCCCAACTGGGGAGAGTTGCTTTGCCCAAGATACTTTGGACAAAAGTCTCCCAGTCCTCAGTGACTACATTTAGGGCAGTCCTAACCATAAACTCAAGATTTGGTGTAGACCCCACGGAAGTCAACTGGTCTCTAATCCCTTGCAACCTAAGGAAGGGATCGATTTCTACTCCCTTTTGCATCTGATGTTGATTTAGAGTAGCATCGAATGTGCTCTAGCCTCGAAACTTGGTGGATAGGCTAAAGCACATGAGATCCCCAATACTTAGAAATGGTTTGGGTAGATTCTAAACAGTTTGAGAGATATTAAAATAATTAATATTTTTAATGGAGTCCCTAAGTCTAAACTTAGGGAAAATAAAATATTAATGTCAATTAATATAAAATTGTGTTAGAAGGGTCCAAAAGTCATGGATCAAGCTAGAGTTAATCTTAGTCGTTGAATAGGGACTTAATCTCAATTGTTGAATTCTCAACGAGAAAAGTATAAGAAGAGGCTTGAGGGTCACTTGGAAAACACACCAAGTCGATCAAGATTTCGATTTTCTCGGGTAGGGTTTGCTGAGGAATTCTAAAGAGTGATTAGAGTTGTAGCTGAGGGGCAGCGAATATATAAGTAGAGAGGCAGATATAGTACCCAGAGGATCAGCGCAGAAGCCGAGAGAGAGGGACACAGAGGCAGCTAGAGGTTCACGCAGAGGCAGCCAGGGCTCACGCAGAGGTAACCATGGCTCACATAGAGGCAGCGAGGATCTGCGTAGTGCCTCAAAGAGCTAGCGTGGGTGACGCAAAGGCTTTAAGGGCTGATGCAGTGCCTCCAGAGGCTGACGTAGGGCGAGCTAGGGTGACGTTGGGCCAGAAAGGGCTAACGCAGTCCCTAGAGGCTGATGTTGGGGTTTTCATGGGGTAGATTGGAGATGGGAGCTGTCGAAGTGTTTATTCGGGGTTTCAGTCAAATATCTGCTTCAGAGTAGAGAGGTACTACTTCCGAGATTATTCTCTATTGGGTGAGCTGGTTTTGGCACCCAGATTGTATTCAGAAACTGCATAATAATAAAACCCTCAAATAGCTGCACCGATTTTCCCGCATTGGGTTTTTTCGGGGACATTGGTCCAAAAACAACGGTGTCACTTGTGTGTTTGTTTTGTTTCCTTTAGTTGATGATCTGTAATGTGTTGAGCATGTACTTGTATTTATTTTCAGTATTTACATGGTAAATAACTTGTTAATTAATCAGAACAAGCACGCATAAATAAATCAGAAATGTACATGAAGGGTTTCTAATGGGTTAGACTTAGAAATTCCAACATGATATCAGAGCGTGGTTGCAGATCATAAGAGAACTGAGGACATCAGTCGAGCAAAGCAGCAGCAGCAGAAAACAGGTGTCCCAAGTGACAAAAGTTGTTCTTAGCAGAGAAGCGGCAAGGAAGGGGTGACGCAGTGCCTACTTCATCAAGTTTGAGCCGGGAAGAGGATCAGCGCAGTGGCAGAGGGGATTAGGCTTGACCTATCTAGTGCCCGATCATCTTTCTTAGTCAGGAGGGATTGATGCTCGTGGCCAGGAGGTGTGGATTTTGCTCATGCCGGGATTGCGCAGAGCCTAGAAGCTCTAACCTTCAGGTTGTCGGGGCTTAGGAGGCTGTGGGTAAGTTGCAGAGTGAAGCTGGTGGGGTACTATAGTCAGAACAATACCTAATAGGGCAAGACCAAGGAGGAGGGAGTTGCTACCGAGGATTTCTAGCCAAGAAATCCGGATCAGTGGTGCAGCTGCACTAAGGATCGGAGTGGAGGCATCTCGACATTGGCAGAAGGGTTTCCAGGAGAGAAATCGAGGCTCAGAGGGAGTTACACCGAGAACTTCCAAAAGGGAAGTAGAGGAGCAACGAGATGGCAATGAACAGGGTAAGAGACCAGGACAGATTGGACGGTGCTTCAAACTTCGTAGTCTGGAAGGCCAAAATCTTATCTGTTCTAGACAGAAACCATCTCAAGCACTTCGCCTTGAGGACAATAGTGGTCCCAGTTGATCCAGTTGATAACGATAAGTACGAGGATGCAATGGCGAGGGCCAAGAGCATCATCCTTGACGGGGTCAAGGACCATGTAGTACCACACATTGTTGAGAAGAATACGACAAATGAGATGTGGGAGGCCCTAAAGAAGTTGTATCAGCATACTTCCGTGCAGAGGAAGATGCTACTAGAAAATCAACGACGATCATACTAGATGTAGAAGGGAGAAAAGATCGACATCTTCCTCGGTCGATTGAAGGAGATTCGGGATCAGCTGACTTCCATAAGGGCCACGCCGGATCAAGAATTGATGGCGCCGGATCAAGAATTGATGGTGAGAACAACCCTGAACACAATCTCAAAAGACTGGGAGGTGTTTGTCTAGAGCATACTGGGCAAGGCGACCCTTCCAGATTGGGAGGAAATGTGGGTGGCTCTTCGCTTAGAAGAGTTCAGAAGGCTAAGCAAGGCGAGAATCAACGACAAGGGGGTCAGAATGAAGAAGGAGGAAGAGGAGGATGCTGCCCTAACATCTGAGGGAAAGCAGGAGAAACGGAAGAAGAAGGACCTCTCCAAGGTCAAATGCTTCAACTCTGGGGAACTGGGTCACTATGCGAGCCAGTGTCCAAGGAAGAAGAACAAAGGAGAGGCTTTCGAGACCAAGGCTGCACCAACAAGGGCGCAGAAGGAAGTTGAGACAGATGATGACTGTGCCATGAGTGCTCACACGTAACTTGAGCAAAAGTGGGGAGACATTGAGCTGTAGTCAGACGGACTACAGGCGATGAGGAGTAGGATTCTTGAGGTACCTAACCTCTTGGATTATACCTTGCTATGGGAGCCCTGAAGAGGAGTAGCAGTACTGGCTGATGTCAGTAGAGACACATGCGGATGGAGTGATAGAGGGAGTTACAATGCAGAATTCGCAGGACAGCGTAAGGCAGCAGTGCGAGATGCATAAACAGTCTATTGTATAAATATTAAAGAAAAAGGGCCTCTCTGATATTTTTTAATATGCAACTTTTCTTTGTAATTCGGCCTCTTCTGAATTTATGTGTCCTGTGAGTATTGGAACACTCGAATAGAAAGAAGGAAGCTGACGGTCCAGCAGGATAGAAAGAGGCCTAAGGTCCAGCAGGACAGAAGGAAGACGAAGGTCCAGCCAGACAGGAGGCAGTGGAAGGACAAGCAACTCTGTTGATCATGTTACCCTGTGAAAGACTCAGACCTATGATGAATTAATCAAGTACATAATGCATTCTGAAGAACAATTTTGTGATATAATAAATAAAGTTTTATCTGACATCGTTTGAAGGGAGTAGTAGCCAGCAATGGAATTGAAGCATATGTGATTTTGTTTCTAGGAAGTAAAAGAACAGTGAGAAGCAGTCACGCTTGAAGCATTTACTGTGACTGGTAGAACAAAGGCTTGAAACGAAGAGTTGGTTCTCGTGTAGAGCTTAGTACAGTTAATAGTAGACTCACTAAAGTTGTATGGAGACATTATTAGAGATTATGATGGCTATTTGATATCATCATGAGATAACTTTTGTAGACTTTGTGTGGATAGTATGAAGAGTTGTAAAGACTTCTTCATATGAACACTGGTTGCCATTGATGCTGTAGCATGGAGACTACAGTGAAGCTGTAAATAGACAGAATTCAGTAAAGAAGAGTTTTGGGAGTAGAGAATCACTATCAAACAGGCCTTGACAAGACTGGGTCGGAACCTTAGAAGTGGAAGGATTGGTGTCCTTGGGGTTGGTGCCTCAGAAGTGGAAGGATTGGTGTCCTTGGAGTTGGTATTCCTATATACAAGGTTGGTGCCTTGACAGTGGAGGGTTGGAGCCCTTGAGGTTGGTGCCTCAGAACTGGAAGGATTGGTGTCCTAGGAGTTGGTGCTCCTAAGTCCAAGGTTGGTGCCTTGACAAAACAAAGTTGGTGCTCTGGAGGTTGGAGCCTCACAAAAATCCAAATTGGTGCTTGGCAACAGATTGGAACCATATATATATTGTATCTATTTTATTGCAAAGATTATATTAATAAAAGCATTTATTCTTGTTGTTTATCTTGTGTTCTGAATATAAATGTTATAACTAGTAAAATAACAGTTGAAAAGAAATACTAATTCACCCCCCCTCCAGTATTTCCAACAGCTTCAACAAGTTTTCCTTCAATAATCATCCTTAGTGACTACCCTGCTTCACTTAGCTAGGAGAGAGTCTAAACGAAGTGACTAGGGATCAGAGTGATAGCCCCTACTTTGAGCATTGCGCCTTAGGTGTACACTTTAGGTTACAAAAGGAATAAAATAGATCAAGGAGCTAAACATTTCAGGAAGAGTTTGTGTCTAAAGAAGCCGTTACGACACCTAAGCACAAGCGAACATAGCTCATCATACAAAGGAAATGCAAGGAACGAAAGAACTTCCCAAAAATTTGCAAGGTACATCCACAACAATTCAATGATTTTTTCACCATTTGACCAACTTGGACCTAGGTCAGAGTCTGCATAATTAGACTTATCATTGCATATGTTATGTCCATTTCCATTTGAGATGAATATTCCTTCCTCCATAATCAATTCATGGGAATAGTCCACAAGTCCTTCAGCTCGTCTACTCTTCGAGGAACAGTATCTATGATAGACTAAGCAGCTTTTTACTGGTAATTTTGACGATGATGATTGCTCTGGACCAGTGGTGAGTACTGATATTTTCTGGTTGTTTCTTCTCCTGCTATCCTTTTAATTTTTAAAATCATCTTGGATCACAGCCCTTGTGTACTTGAGGATGTGCTTTCTCGGGCTTATTCTCTCACTGTCTGGTAACTTGAAACAGTGACGCATCATGTATACCTTGTTGAGATATTTATGTTTCTGTTTACCTGTAGCCTGCATTTCTTATGAGCAGGTTGTCCTCTATTAAAATTTCGCAATTTTCTTGGATGGTCACCCTATCTTTTGCTAGAGTCATCTACTTTTCTGTTTTGCATCTTTGCTTGTGTAAACTTTGTCCAGATATGTATCAGCAGTTGTTTCTTCCTCTAGGGTTTTTGGAGGTAGTTAAAGCAGATTATCAAAATTTTAAGAACTGCTTGTCTGTAATTATTTTACATCGGGTACAATCTTTCGTCCTTGTGCTTTCTGCTCACAATTTTCTCAACCATTTTGCTGTGAAGACTTTAATCAAAATATTTGTAGTTATTTTTGTTTATTTAAATCTTCATTGCAGTAAGACTTCTACAGCTTTGCTGCAGAGTATTATTTTATCATACTCTAGGCAAAGTAGATGATGGAATAAAGTTGGCATGTTATAATCTCATATTTTCTCTACCAGTAGTCTAACAGATCACGATCCTTTTAAAGTGTAGGCTGCTGCTATTCCGTCTATTCTATCAGGCAAAGATGTTATAGTGGCGGCAGAAACTGGAAGTGGTAAAACACATGGATATCTGGTACCTGTTATTCAGAATCTGCGTGGCATGTATGGACTCCTTGAAAATGGTATAAAGAAAGGTAGATCAGGGGCTCGAAAGTTTGCACTTGTTTTGTGCCCAAATGCAATGTTATGTGAGCAGGCAGTTCGCATGGCTAGCAATCTCCATGGTCCTTATGGTGATCCTTTGTTGAAAGTGATGGCAGTCAGTGGGAGTCAGGTACGGATTTTGATTTGCTGGTGCACCAAAGCATCGTAAGCATTAATGTATATTGTTACACTGCATTTAGGAACATCCTGAACTATATTGGTACTTTATATTTTCAGATGTTGTCTAGTCTCTAGGAAAGAAAATTGAAAATGGTGATTGGTAAGGATGATGTGAAGGAACGATAATTTCATTTATGATTGTTAAGATTGTCCTACATTCTCTTCTGATTGAGAACTGGTCATTGCAGGGGTGGCCTGTTGTTCAACCTGATGTTTTGATTTCAACACCAGGTACTCTGCTTAATTGGCTTTTTGCTTTTGATCCCAGGAGATGGCGCCGCACAGCATTTGTTCGAGATGTAAAATATGTGGTATGCCTTTTAACATCATTTGTCAAAAGTCATGCAGTTTTAAGTCTTCTCAAGGTTTACTTGATGGTTTTTATTGGTGATGGCTACCTTTCATCTGGACTATGATATCAATGAAATGAAATAACAATGTTGTATATGAAGAAATACACCCAGTTCCCATCAGTTTAATGATAATTTAATGCTCTTTTAGTTAGATAATCTAAATCTTAAATTGCTCAGAATGAGTAAAATACTTGTTGACGCTCTTATAATCATTCTTAAGGTCTTAAAATGCATCATTTTCAAGTAACATCATATTCATTTATAGATGATTTTGCAAGCTGTTCAATCGGGTTATGGATAAAGTTTCTTTTCATTCCATTTTATTTGCTAGCTATCAGTTCAAATTTTCATTCCTGACTTTAAGAGGGCAGGTATTTGACGAGGCAGACATGCTTTTGTGTGGAAGCTTCAAAAATCAAATTGTACGTCTGATTAATATGTTTCGGTTGGAAGAGAAACAACTCTCTAAAGCAATGGAATCAGGGTTTGACGGTTCAGGTGAAAGTGATTCCATGTCTTGGATAGATTTCAAGCCAGAAGAAGATGAGCAGTTGAATTTGGTCTCTGATGGAGAAAGTGAAGATTTACATGATGCATTTAATGACGAAGATGATCTCAGTGAAGAGAAGCTTGATGGCCCTGATAAGAAAAAAGATTGGTTGCGGTCAAGAAAAATATACAAGCGGAGTAAGCAATATATATTTGTTGCTGCAACTCTACCTGAAAGTGGTAAGAAAACTGCAGGAGGCATGTTGAAACGTCTCTACCCAGAAGCCACTTGGGTCAGTGGGAGTTTCCTTCACCGGCATAATCCAAGGTTAATTGGACCTTATTTTTCTAAAAATGTTGGTGATCATGTTTCAATGTATAAGGTGGTTAGAAAGGTTGTACTTTTTGTCAAAGGCAAAATATTTGGCAAGTTTTTCTAGTGATTTTTGTAAAGAATGCATCTCTTTGATATGCTACTTAAATTGATGAAGACAATCATTGGTTATAACATTATAAACCCAAATTAAACTTCAAATTGTGAATATGAAATAGGGAAGAAATGTTGAGAAATCTAGGGCATCGTTAATTTGTGAGTGCTTTTTACTTCATTAGATTAGGATCTTCTCTTTGCTTATGTTATTAGTGTTCTTCTTCATCAAACATCGACCAATGCATGAACATAAATAGACAAGAGACACAAAATGTAGGCTATCAGCCAGGGCCAAAACCTCTCACTCTTTGCGAGGAAAACCTGAACAAATTCTTCTTACAGAGATTCCAATTGACGAATACCAAGACCAAGAGCTTTGACCTATTTGCCACTCCAAGACCAAGACACAAGTTCTCTTGACAGTCAACCTTCTTCTTGAATCCTCTTCCACTTCGACCTTCTTTGCATCACCGATATCTTATCACTGTCTCAAGATCTCCTCTACTGTGAAACCTCCTTGCTGTTAGAGACCTTGCTTCATATGATGTCACCATGTCCTTCCACGTGATGCCACTAATCCCTTCTGTGGGGTACCAAGTCTTGATCACTCCTTCCCGTGATGATATCGAACCTTTCTCACTGTGATTGTACCGAAAATAGCTCACTGTGGTATCACTGAAATTCTGTCTACCTTCTCTGCTCCAATCTGCACTGTAATCTCTGCATGTACGCTGAGATTCTGGGCACTGTTATCCGAGCTTCTTTCCTGAATTGATATCAAACTTGTTACTGCACTAGTGATCCGAATTACAGAGGGTATAAACTGAACTCCTAGACTTCCACCGAACTGTAGTAACTTCACCGAACTGTGTTTCCTTGTTAGGGCATTGAAACTTCCTCTCTGAAACAATCATCTGAATCTCAGAAGTGATCCGAACTTCTTCACTGCCACTGTTCACCTGAAATCTCAGAGATATATCTGAAATATTCTGTCTCTGTGGAACAGGTTGAGGTCCCTATATATAGTAGTCAGACCATGTATATTAGCCGACATGATCCAGTGAAGTGTTGACTCCGAATTAGGTGAGCTGACATGATTTCTTGAGGCCGATTTGAAGAGGGAACTTGTGCTTGTCTTTTGGAGGGCTACTAGACTATTCTATTGACTCATATACATTCCATACATGACACTAACTCTTTTGACAATTCCTAAAAGCTCACAGTGGGAGCCATCTAAAAATAAAATCCCTTGCTCATGAACTCATGAAGCAAGTCTTACAATAATAATTCTATTTTTCCTTCTTTACGTCATTTACAAAAATCACAGTTACATGTCATTATGAAGACCGAACCTAGTTACACTTTTTCAACAAGCAATTTATGAATCCCTATAACATTCTATACACAGCATTTGATAATATTTCTTGTCTTTGTCAAGGGATTTTAATTTGTTAACAATCCATTCACAATGCTCTGGAAAAGTATTGATTTGACTGAATCCTTTGATGCCTCCAAGTCTAATACAATGGACTGCAGCCTCCTGCTTGTGTGTCATGCTATCCTTCCTTTTAGCAGGGGCACCTATAATCAAATTATTTTCTGATGAGCAGGGTAGATTGGTGACATAGAGTAGCCTTCCTTGATAGTCTGGCTGCATTCTGATTTTTGGGTACTTTCATGTTTTCCAAGGCAGCTCACGTTGTTCAAGGCACTTCACATATATTGAGGCATTGGTCACACCTTGCAAGGCAGTTTTGGGGCGTTGCCCACCAAAACATGGGTAACCCATAGGAGAAATTTTTCTCCTTGGACAGCGAGCCAGCCAGCAGCCCTATTGATCAGCACATGACATGATGCCATAGGTCCTCCACATATTGCTCTGGTCAGATTCTTTTCTTCCATGCAGCATTAGTTATTGAAGGAAGGTGGGTCATCCATCATCAGGTACTTTAACCATTTTGTAATCCTTTGCTCTTACTTAATGGTTTTTGGGCAAATACTAATATGGATCAAGGGGTGATCTAGATGATTGACTGATCTTGACCGTATTCTTGTTCCCTTACTTCACCTGGGAGGTTAGTCTTTGACCCTAGGGCCTGTTACCCACCAAAAGTGGGTGATCCCATATGAGAAAATTTTCTCCTATCATCTCTTCCAGCCAGCCAACCAACAGCCCTTGACAACCACCAATAGCCGATGACGACATGCCATTCATATCTCTGCCACCTACATCAGTCATATTTCCTCACCCATTTCGAAAGAGTGCATGTTGGAAGGTGGACTTCTGATTAGAAGGTACTTTATTCTTTTTGCAATTGTGTGCTTATGCTTGTTTGTATTTGGGCATTTGGCATGGATTATGGGTAACCTGGAAGGAAGAAGGGTTTTGGCTGTGATCTTGTTCCCTCACCTTAAATGGGGGGTTTATTTTCAACCCTAGTCCAGTGGCACCTCCCCTAATGGCCCAATGGGTATAGGAGGGGCACTACTTAGGTAGCAATGATTGAGATAGCATAGCCCCATCTCTCCCTATCCCATATTTACAAAAAATACTCACAAGATATCTATGAACGAGCCTTCTTTATCCCAAAATGATGTCTCCACAAAAACACTAGTTTTTAGTAGCGAAAAATCCACGAAAGATCACATCTCCACAAAGTAATGAAGTTACATTAGCTATCCCTCTTCATCAGGGAGATATTTAGACACATATCTCAAACCTTAATTACCTTGCCTCACTCGGGGATGATTTAGACATTCACGTATACTTTCAGGTTGACTCGGTTGATCAGAGCAACAAATGATGAGCTAAGTTCCAAGGTATTCCAGATAGCAAAGTAGTGAGACGTTAGTCTCCCCTTATCCCCCCCTCTTTGGGTGGCCAACCATTACCCTTGAGACCATTGCGAAGGTGTTGAACAACACATGAGTTCACTCACACTTAGAGTGTCAGAGGATTTAGTACTAGATGGTTTTGAACAGGCCTCCCCCCTATCGGGTTCCTTCCCAGCCTCAGTGGAGCAACCATACTTATCCAAAGCTTCTTTCCTTTGTCCTCAGATGTTAGGAGTATCCCTCGCTCCTACATCCCCACTAAGATCCTGTAGCTAGACTCCTTGTTAGATCCAGGGGCCTCTGATAGCGAGCCAACGCCATTGTTGCCCCCTCCACTGTTGGCTATTAGACTCTGGCATTCTTGACATCATCGACCTCCAACCTTGGACTTATTAACTTAGCCTTCTACATGATTTGGTTCTATACCTGTTTATGAGGCTATCCTATTATTATATCCTCTTTTACTTAATTTCATTCTATCCTAGATTTAGCTTTCACATTTTTCTAGGAGTTACGTTTGCACTCCCACATTGTACTTGTACTGGTTGTATCCTTAACCCCCATTGACCTATTTATGGTCATTCATTGGACATTAATAAAATTATCTTATCCTATCTTATCTGAGAGAGGCCGAGTTTTCCACAACTGATGACGATTAAAATGGAAGAGATGACTCTATTTATATTAGTTACGGCTCTTTAATTTCTAACTAAAAGTCCCTACACAAGCTTGATTTTCGAGTGGACAAAAAGTAAATTTGTGTTATAAGCCAACCCACTAGCTTTACAACATAATATGCGAAGATAAGCCCACAAGTGTGAGTCGTAGACATAAAAAGGTGATGTCGTCATCCACTTTTAGGGCTCCAAATACTCCATCAAGGAAAAGTCAAGGCTGAAAATGTCTCCAAGCATCATGATCATCCCTATTTGAGGAGAATCCCCAAATCATGCATCAAAGCAACTCGAAGGGTCTAAAATCCAGCTATGAGTGCTACATGCCATCTCCACGAGTGTCAAATGAACAACGTGGTTCCTCTATCCAACATTAGGGATCCATTAGTTGCAACAAGCCCTCCTCAGTGATCTTAAGGATGACCATCCTCGTCTGGGCCTTGGATCATGGCATGCCCATCAAGTAGTGTCAAGGCCAGCCTGGGGTCATTGTGGCTTCACTCGCATATCATCAAGAATCTTCCATGCTAGGTAAAAGAGGCCCAAGTTTTTGGCTCTTGGGGGTGCTTTGGAATGTGTATCAATTACTCAAGTCATCAAAAAGGCCAACACTGTCAAAAGTGGGCAACATTGCATCTGCTATGTCATAATTCTCTCTGGAATGTAATGTATGGCCAAGGCGTCATGTGGAGTAGGGTACCCTCAAGGCCTTTGCTACTCTGGACCACCTAGCAAAGCTAAGTCAAAATCAAGTGAAAATAACCATTCATTAGATACTAAGATCGTAAATGCATCTAAGTGGACCATACTTAAGGGCATATCAATACTTCAAACTGAGATCACCTTCAAATATCTAACTAGGCAAAGTCTTGTAATGGTGTTCCCTACCTTTGTAGGGGTGGCTAAGTGGTGTACCCTCTTAGGTGGTTCCAACCCCCAAGGGGAGGTGGCATTTCCAAGTTTAACCCTTCAATCGATAGATATTAGTGTAAGTGGTAATGGAGGGGAAAGACTTCATGGCCAAGTGGCATGGTCAAGGGACTAACTAATGGGAGTCCACATCCTATGTGTATAGATGTACTGGAGAGAGCAATGGCTGATGCATGAGTTACCCTACATTGCCTGCATTTTCCACACTTTTGGTGCGCCATTTCTTTTTTTGATAATGCTTTGTGTTTTGGTGGATAGCTCAAGGATCAAAGCTTTCTCTTTATGACATAACATTCAATTCACCCCTTAAAATGAGGTAGTTTATTGCTCATAAGGGTTGGGGTATGCAAGGGTTCCTTTTGATGAGATGGAGCATCAAGTGCTTAGGAAGTAGGTGATGGCTAATGAGGAGCATAGAGTCATGCTAGGCTTTTTCCCTTGCACTAACTTATGTCGTGGCCATCTTTGCATTTTAATTTTCATTTTCTTTCATTGTGGACATATTATGCTTTTACATTCTCTTAGCCGCATCAATCTGTATGGCAATGTTTTCTAGCCCTACTCAAAGATGTGGATAAAAGAGTGCCAAATCCCAAGGAACCAATGACAAGTTGGACCCAAATGATGGAGATGGCATCAAGGGCTAATAATGTGACATGGAAAATGTTTAGTATAGTAAAATAGAGAATGAACACGCTATTTCAATCTCAGTCTTCCAAGTAGTGCCCCTCCTATAAACTTAAGGGGAGGTCATAGTGGACCAAGGATAAACATTAATCCCCTTGGTAAGGTGTGAGAACAAATTTATAGTCAAGATCGATCAATCATCCATATCACCCCTTTATCCATACTAAATGCCCAAAAAATTAAGTAAAAACATCTTGTTGTTGCAAAATCTAGTAGGCCTTGGAGAGGGAAACCCTACAAGGTATAAAATAGACAATGGGACAACAATGGGGTAGCAGCCCAATGTTACCTTAGCCAAAAACCCTTCTCTTTATGGATATTCATTAATGGGAGGAGTCCTAGTAGAAGAGAGATGACTCAAAATAGATATGCTATGGATAAGGTATAAAGTGACATTGCTAGAGCTCATTTAAGAGGCACAATAATGGTTCAAGGCTTCAAAAAAGCAAATCCCTCTCAAATAAGAGCCCTAGAAAAGTTGGTTCAAGACTCAAGGTCTCGAGGTTTTCAACAATAATGGGAGTTCCAAAGGTCAAGACGAAAGAGAAAAGGTTTCTTGGAATGGATTCCAACAATTACAAGGCTCATGAAACCTTCAAAAAAGTCCTCAATTTGAGGGAGAAGAAACTAGGGTTTTCCTCTTTGGGCAACAACTAGGGCAAGAGATTTTATGGATGAAATTTAAGTGGATTCCCACCAAAATGATAGATCATGTAGTCAAAACCTACCTCTTGATGTTTAGGCCCTCGAACTATCAAAAACCCCTCTCGCTAAAATTTCGCTCTAAGCAATTTTTCTTCCTAGCCTTAAAATGACCAAATTTGAGAACAGAAATTTATGGAGAAAATTTAAGGTTGATCACCAAGGACTTGGACTAGTGCCTTGTCCTTTGGGCATATGGAGTCAAGGATGTTCAAGATGAGCCAAATTCATTTCTAAGGAGGCTGAAATTTGATGCCCTAGGTATCAAGGTTCCAACATTTACCCACTGAATGATAAATGGTGTTTGTTGGGAGAGATTTAAAAAGATTCACCAATAGGAACATTCATTACGTGTTATGCATGAGTAACATATGCAACATTCATCTAGATAGCCTTCAAAATTTATTTTCAACAAATGAGGGCACACATTAGCATAATCTAGAAGCAATAGTTTCATACATTAGACATTCAAAATTATGATATTCAACAAAGAGCACTTAGAAGATAACATGCAATATATCCATCCATTTTCCAAAGAAAATCTCCAAAGATAATCCAAATTTAGCTTTCACACATCAAAACGCATTATAAGAATCTCCAATAGCCACAAAGAAACAAATGCGAGTTCTTCTAAGTGGTCCAAAATCTCCAAGTGTGATGATGTTGATCTCAATGTAGTGATCTCCAATATAGAAAAGACCTACTAAACTGAATTATGCTTAAAGTCCCCTCTAAGTCATAAAGTAATGTGAGAAAAACACTCTAGGTCACAGGTTGACCTAGTAACCAATGTGCAAACAAGATAAATCACCCACAAAGAAGCCGAAATGCTAACGTCATCCATGCATAGGCCTCTTGGAGGCATGCATTTGGCCCCTCTAGTCCCAAATTGAGTGTAGAAGGTTCCAAAAATCATGATCTAGGGGTTGGCCCTTAGATCTTCATGGAAATCATCACGTGGACCCCATTTTTGTGTTTGGGGCACAAAATGGGTCTTATGGGTCTCCTCGTCATAGAATGGCCTGATTTTGCTCTAATTTTGAGGGCTTTGGGGATGGTGCTAGCCCTCCCATGTCTCAAGGGGTGAGACAACACTCATTTGAGCCTCGAATCAACTGCCAAACCACGTGTATAATGTTAAGCCGACCGGAGCATGCTAGTCCAAGTGCATCATCTCATGAATAATGTGGGGAAAAGTGCAGACTGTTGTGGGTGTTGTAGTTGCCCAGGGAATGGAATGATGCTCTGCAAGTTATAGGAGTCCCATGGCTCTCAACGCTTCACCTGTAGGGTGTCATAATGTTCCTCTAGTGGACTTGGGCCGCAGGTAAGTTGCTCAACCCATAATGCAACCACTTGTCAATCACACACAATATCCAGTGCTGCAAATTATGACATCCGGGTGCATTTAATCATTTTTGCATCTAAGTGAACCAAGCTTGTAAGTAATGGGTAATTTAACATACCATAGAAAGCTTCTCTTCCAAAATTGGGGCCTTAGTCACGTAATGGTGTTACCTCCCTTGGTAGGAGCGGCTAATAGATGACCCTATTAGGCACTTCCAACCCCTAAAGGAAAGTGATATATCCTTAGTCCTCCTTTCAATCGATAGGTGTCATGTGAATAATGATGGAACAAAAGGGGAGAAAGGTGTGACAATTTCTGAATCTACACACCAAAAATCCTACTGCAATCACTGGTTTATCATCTCCTACTTGTTTTTACATTCAACAAGTTATTTAATTATTTAAACACAGATGAAAAACACTACCGCAGACTACATTGACATACAGATTATAAACTGAAATAGATATGAGACAAACACACTGGGGACACTATTATTTTTGGACAAACGTCCTTGGAAAACCCAATGTGGGAAAACCAGTTCAGCAACTCTAAGGGTTTTCTGTTATTAAGCAATGGTTTTGAATACAACTCTGGGTGCCTTCTCGGCTATCTAGTTATAGAGATAATAAATACTGGCAGAAACCTAAGTGAGATTACCTCACTTCACCTGGCAAAATCCCTTCGATCCGACAATCGGACTGACTATTCTCGGCTCACTTCCTCCTGGAGCTTTAACGTCAGCCTTCGCGGCTGATCTTGCTGCTCCACAACTGATTTTGAACTTCTGTAGTAGGTCACTGATCCTCTGCGCTGACACTGTGTCAAGCACTGTGTGAAAAATATATCACTGCAACAATTGATTTACTTTACCTACTTATTTTCCAATAAGTTATTTATGAAATTCCTTTAATAAACATTAAAATAAATTCTGTTGCAGATATCACACCATAATACAGAAACGAACACATGCACAAGAATCAAAATGTTGACGCAGATATTTTGGACAACAGTCCCCAAAAAAACCCAATGTGGGAAAACCGATGCAGCAAGGGAGGATTTTATTATTCAACAATTCTTTAGTACAACAGGGTGCCAAACTAGCTTACCCAATAGAGAGAAAATTCTCCAGCACTTCTCCTGGTCTTTGCGTCAGCCTGGCTGATCTCAGCGTAGCTCCCAGACACTCTGCATCAGCCCCGGCTTCTTTGCGTCATCATTGGGCCTCTCTGCGTCACCCATGCAGGCCCTCTAGTGACCTAGTGACTGCGCAGTCTGCTGCTGCCTCTGCGTCTGCCTCTACAACGTCTGCATTGGTCTTCTGGTGCTATTCACGACTCTGTTCCGTACTTGCTGCCTCCTGCTACTCTCCAGACCACTAGTTCGAATTTCTTAGCTAACCCCGCTCCAAAAATCGAACTGACTGGTCTCCCTCAGTGTGTTCTCCAACTGACCCTCAAGCCTTTTCTTATACTTTTCTCGTTGGTCCATCAACGACCGAGATTAAATCTCTAATCAACAACTAAGATTAGATTTGGCTTGATCCATGACTTTTGGACGCTTCTAACCCAGTTTTATATTAATATCCATTAATATTTTATTTTTCCTAAGTTTAGACTTAGGGACTTCATTAAAAATATTAATTATTTTAATATCTCCTAAACCGGTTAGCATCTACTCAAACCATTTCTGGGTCTTGGAGATCTCATGTACTTTAGCCTCTCCACCAATTTTCATGGCTAGAGCACATCCGAAGCTACCCTAAATCAACACTCCCTCTTAGTAAGGACTGTGCTCTAGTAGTACTCCTCACTGAGTATCACCTTGATCATCTAGCATCGGTCCTTGTGTTGATGCTAGGCTTCTCTGCCGAACATCCTCTGCACTGCTGCATCCTGTACTGCTGCCCATGGCCTTGCTATTGCCACTGCTGCATCTATACGGCAACTCCCTCTGCATCCGTGCTGTTGTTGGTCCTTTCTTCCAACACTGCATCTGCACTCCAACATCACCCCCATTTTTTCTACTGAAATGGATTCCTTATCATCCCCATCCTTTCCCTGAAGTATTCAAACTTTGTTCTTCCAAGGGCCTTGGTGAGGATGTTTGCCACCTGTTCTCCTGTCGGAGTGTAGCTCAACTATACAGCTCCTCGTTGGACACAGTCTCTGACAAAGTGATGGTGGATCTCAATATGCTTTAACCAATCATGAAACACTGGATTCTTAGAGAGCTTGATGCAACTCTGATTATCGCACATGATCCTGGTCGCCTCCATTTTTCTTCTGAATAGGTTCACAAGCAGTTTTCTAAGCCATATGGCCTCACACAAAGCTGTGGTTGCCACCATATATGCAGCCTCAAATGAGCTCAGAGCCACGGACTTCTGTTTGTTGCACTAGGAGGTCATTCCTGATCCAATGTTGAAATAGTACCCAGAGGTACTTTTCCGATCCACTGAACTTCCTGCCCAATCTGCATCAGTAAATCCACTCAATCTGATATCCTTACTTCTGGTGTACAAGAGTCCATAATCGACTGTTCCCTGTAAATACCTGATAATATGTTTGGCTACTGCCCAATGCGCTCTCTTTGGTTCCACCATGAACTGACTGAGGGTGTTGACAGCGTAGCAAATGTTTGGCCTGATATTTGACCAGATACATCAGGGACCCTATGAGTTGCCTGTATAAGGTGGGATCAACATCCTTGTCTTTTGATGCATCAGTCTTCTTCTAGTTGGTGATCATTGGAGTAGCCATAGGTCTACAATCCTCCATTCTGAATCTCTTTAGGATTTCTGTAGAATATCTCCCTTGCCCAAGGAAGATCTCTCCCTTTTGCTGCGAAACTTCCAACCCTAGGAAATAATGCATTCGTCCCAAGTACTTCGTATCAAATTCTGTGGCTAGATTCTTCTTGCAGTCCCCAATGAGCCTAGATGATCCTGTCAGAAAGAGATCATCTACATACAATACTAAGATTAGTGACTCATTCTCTACGACTAGATAGTAAAGATTTGGATCTGCGTCACTCTTGACAAATCCCATCTTCTGCAAGCAGTAATCGATTTGACCATACCATGCTCTAGGTGCCTGTTTCAGCCCATATAAGGCTTTCTTCAACCTGCATACGTGAGACTTCTTCTCATGTGTCTCAAAGCCCTCTGGTTGTTCAATGTTTACCTCTTCTTCTATCACCCTGTTCAAAAATGCTGTTTTGACATCCATTTGATGAATCTCCCACTCCGTCTGTGTTGCAAGAGATATCATGGTTCTAATAGATGTATACTTGGCTACCGGGGTGAAGGTTTCTTCTTAATCAATTCCTTGCTTTTGAGCATACCCCTTAGCCACAAACTTGGCTTTATATTTTTCAACGCTGCCGTCTGCAGCGTATTTGATCTTGTAGATCCATCTCGAACCTACCACTGATTTGTCTTAAGGCCTTGGCACTACCTCCCAGACATCGTTCACCATTATGGAGTTGTACTCCTCTACCATCGCATCCAGCGAAACCTAATGTTGAGCTGCCTCCTGGAAAATGGCAGGTTCCCCATCCTGAGCTACTAATGCTTGATATCTATCTCGTTGTTTTCGCTCCCTCTTATTGTTTCTTGGCGCTCCGATGAAGTCCTCTCCATCTCGCAGAATCTGACGAAGTTCCCTACTAGTTCTTCCTCTGCCAGCAGGTGCTTCTTTTAGCTCTTCCTCATCATGTGAATCTTCCTGACCTGAGAAAGAATTCTTTACTTCCGTTGTTTGAAGAGGTTTAACCAATGGCTCTTCTTTTGACTGCTGCTTGGAAGGCATTTCTTGAGATTTTCTGAAAGCCCTGTCCTCCATGAACTTCATATCTCGTCGAACCACTACCTTCCTGCTCCCTGGAAAATAGATTCTGTATGCCTTAGTGTTCTTGCTATATCCCACTAGATATCCTTTTTCCTCAGTTTGATCCTACTTTTTCCTCTTTTCCCTAGGTACACGACAATATGCTAAACTCCCAAATATTCTGAAATGACTGACTTCAGGTGTCTTCCCTGTGAAAACTTTCTTTGGAGTAATCTTGCCCAATGCCCAATGAGGAGTCTTGTTTTGAACATAGACTGCTGTGTTCCATGCTTTTTCCCACAGGAATTTTGGCATATCCTGATCATACATCATGGCCCTAACTGCTTCTACAATAGTCTTGTTCTTCCTTTCTGCTACTCCATTGTGCTTTGGATTGTAAGGAGCTGTCCACTCTCTTCTGATGCCCTCCTTAGCGCAAAAATTAGTGAAGTCCTTATTGACATACCCTCCACCTTTATCTGAGCACAAAACTTTTATTTTTTTCTAAGTCGGATTCTCCACCAGAGCCTTGAACTCTTTGAATCGATAGAAAACCTCGTCCTTGGTTTTCAGAAAATAAATCCAAGTTTTCCTTGAGTGGTCATCAATGAAGGTAAGGAAGTACTCGACACCACTAAGAGCTTTAGTGGACATAGGTCCGCAAATATCTGAGTGTATCAAACCTAGTACACTCTTGGCCTTGTTTTTACTTCTAGAAAATGCTGCTTTGGAATACTTTCCTAGAGCACATCCTCTGCATACATCATCTCGTTCCTTACTAAGATTCGAAACTCCTGTTATAGTGCTCCGGAGAATTCTTAGAGCCCCATGGTGCAAATGTCCCGTTCTTTTGTGCCATAGTTCGTTCAAATCCTTGTCTCCATGACTGTCAACTAGTGCCATTGGTGATTCTAGTTGTAGTCTATACAAGCTGTTACTTTTGATCCCGATCTGCACTTTCTTTTTCCATCTCGGGTGTTTGACGTATACTTTCTCCTTGATGAAGAAGACGTCATAGCCTTTGCCTTGAAGTTGCGACATAGAAAGTAAGTTCATCCCCAATCCTGGTACATGCAACACATTGGTAGTGTTGGCAGTATGATACAGGTGTTGTCCTTGATGGCAACTCACTCAGATGACAAATCATAGTACAACAGGTCAATAGCAAAGAATTAATGATCAGAAAGAGGTATACGCAGGTTCACTCTAACAAAAGTGCGTATACACGCACTTTCACAGAAGGAAAGGCGCGCACATGTTGGAAAACTAAGTTTTGATTCATGGTATTTGGTCCATGGTATTGACCCCAGGTATTGGGTCCAAAGTATTGGTCTTACGTGGTTTTGGATCATGGTATTAAGAGAGGCCTAAACCTATATAAGGAGGAGAAGATCATTAGGCCAAGGTGTGCAAGATAAGCAAGTATTGAATACCTGATGAAGTGTGAGATCCAGCTTGTATGTTATGGGTTTGTGATGCTTTGCTAAAAATGCACCTATGTGGCGAATGAAGGTTGATGGACTGGGATCATGAAGACTAAAAGGCATTATCATTATATGGTATGAATAGTTCAGATCTGAAAACTGACAAATGTTTTATCCTTTATGTATGATGATCTGGGTATGTCTGAAGTAGAAAATTGCAGTGAAGGTATAAGTGATTATTTTCAGATCTGTACGTTGGTTGGCTTTTGTAAAAGAGCGTATACACGTTGGTTTGGTTCATTAGAGTAGGGTATATACTATAAATGATGAGATTTGATATTTGAGGTTGCTGTTGGTTCTAGTGGTTGTTGTAGAGTTCCATGTTCTGCTTTGTGTTTTGGTGACTGTGTTTTGATGACAAGGTTTTAGTGATTTAGTGTTGGGTGATTCAGAGATTGATGATGCAAGTGTAGTGCAGTGGTGATTGATTTTGAGCTTCAATGTTGTTGATGGGTCTAGTATGAAAATTGGATGAAACGTGGCCTTCAGATTATGGTGTTGTGATCCAAGAGTATCCAGTATGAAAATTTATGAAACGTTGTCCTTGGAGGAAGAGTGAAGGTTGTAGCCTTTTGTAGGCCGGTGCCTACGTACTAGTAAATATATCGGCTAGTACAAGAGTCAGGGGGTTGTAGCTCCCTTCTAGTAATAGCTGGAGAACGAGAGAAGGTTGTAGCCTTCTGTAGGTGGGTGCTTGCTTATTGGTATGAGTCTGCGTCAATACAAGATTGTAAACAGGTTTTTCTTATATTAAAGGAAGACGACAACAGGTGGTTTTTGTCCCGCATTAGGTTTCCACCTTACATCATGGTGTTCATGTGTGTTTCTTATGTGTGATGATCTGTTCTGTTTTACTGCACCTGTTTACTGTTTATATGGTTAATGAAGTTTTGATGCACTAATTAAAGATCAACATATGGTGGATTAACTGAATCATAAGTTTATTGGATATACGCTAGTTGCATTAAACAGAGTTGTGTGTATACGCGGGTTCCCTTAATTGAAGTAGCGTATATGAATCAGAGTATGAAATGAAAAGTTATATTGATTTGCTAATACTGATTCACCCGCCCTCTCAGTATTATTCCCAATAGGTAGCACAAAACCGCTCTCCCGATTCCGTTTGAAAAACTATGGTACCCCTCCCTACTGGAGTACACTTTGCCTTGTTCCCCATGGTGATCTGAAAGTTCATCTTCTCCTCCTGATAATTTGAGAAACATTCCTGGATTCCCATCATATGCCAAGAGGCTCCACTGTCTATATACCATACCTCTGATGATGCAGAACTAGTCATACAAGCCACTTCTTCCAGCCTGGAAGCCAACATAGAGAAATCGAAATCACTTTCTCTTATGCAATTTTTTGAAAATCTGCGTGAGTCTCTTGACGTAGATGCCTCTGCATCATGGTCTCTACCCATAATTGATTTTCCCTTCCTGTCTTTGATTACTTCCTCTGATACTATGTGAAAAATCTATCGCTAAAACAACTGATTTACTTTACCTTACTTATTTTCCATTAAGTTATTTATGAAATTTCTTCAATAAACATTAAAATAAATTCTGCTGCAGATATCATGCCATAATACAGAAACAAACACATGCACAAGAATCAATGCATTGACACAGATATTTTGGACAACAGTCCCCGGAAAACCCAATGTGGGAAAACCGGTGTAGCAAGGGAGGACTTTATTATTTAGCAATTCTTCAGTACAATAGGGTGCCAAACTGGCTTACCCAACAATGAGAAAATTCTCCAGCACTTCTCCTAGTCTTTGCATCAGCTTGGCTGACCTCTGCGTAGCTCTTAGACTCTGCGTCAGCCCCTGCCTCTCTGCGTCACCCACACAGGCCCTCCAGTGATTGCGCAGTCTGCTGCTGCCTTTGCATCTGCCTCTCCAACGTCTGCGCTGGTCTTCTGGTGTTGTTCCCAACTCTCTGTTCTGTACTTATTGCCTCCTGCTGCTCTCGAGGCCACTAGTTTGAATTTCTCGGCTAACCTCGCTCCAGAAATCGAACTGACTGGTCTCCCTCAATGTGTTCTCCAACTGACCCTCAAGCCTCTTTTTATACTTTTCTTGTTGGTCCATCAACGACCGAGATTAAATCTCTAATCAATGACTAAGATTAGATTTGGCTTGATCCATGACTTTTGGACCCTTCTAACCCAGTTTTATATTAATATCCATTAATATTTTATTTTTCCTAAGTTTAGACTTAGGAACTTCATTAAAAATATTAATTATTATAATATCTCCCAAATCGGTTAGAATCTACCCAAACCATTTATGGGTCTTGGAGATCTCATGTGCTTTAGCCTCTCCACCAATTTTCATGGCTAGAGCACATCCGATGCTACCCCAAATCAACACACTGCGTGGGCCCTCCTAGCCCAACATCACTCCTTCTTGGTCTGCGTCGCCTCTGGTGTATCTTTGCCTCTCTCTGCTGAGTCTTTGGGGTCCCAGAGAAGATCCTCCAAGCCCATCTATCCTTGCCCCTCTGCTGCAACTCAGATCACCTGTTTGGCTTTTTCAGCAAACCTCGCCCTCGAAAAATTGAACTGACTGATCAACTTGGTGTATCTCCAACTGACCCTCAAGCCTCCTCTTATACTTTTCCTGTTGATGAATCAATGATTGAGATTAAGTCCCTAATCAACATCTAAGATTAAAACAGACTTGATCGTTGTCACTTAGAAGTTTCTCACCCATATTCTTATTAATACCCATTAATATTTTTATTTTCCTAAGTTTAGACTTAGGAACGCATTAAAAATATTAATTATTTTAATAACTCCTCATCCGGGTGGAATTTTTCCAAATGATTTCTGGGTCTTAGAAATTTCATGTGTTCTAGCCTTTCCACAAAATTTGGAGCTAGAGCACATCCGATGCTACCCAAAATCAACAAAGGATCTCAAGGCCAAATGCCATGGTCAAATGGGTAGCAATGATTAGGAATTCTACATATTGGGTATACAAATGAGAGGAGGGAGGAATCATGGATGCATGTGTTACCTCGACCTTTGTTTTTCCACCACTATTATTGCCTATTGTTTTTTCTTGATTTTTCTTTGTATTACTACTTGAAGCTCTAGGAAATGAGAGCATGCTCTGAATGACAAACAGTAGTTGTCGAAAGGAAATTGCAGACGAGAATCTGTGGTCGGAAGGACAGGGTGTGCGGGCCACGACAGTGGAAGCGGTTCAGATAGGTGAAACAACATAGAGTGGAATGGCAAATAACGATGGTGTATGGTTGTCCAACAATGGAATTGACGACAGGTACCGTCAAACAGAGGGGAAACGACAGTGGAAATGGAAACGTAGAGGCAATGGATTCGTAGGGAGGAGCGACAACAGGGACACAATGGTGGAGCATGAAGATTTTCGACAAAGAACAATGGTTTGTTGCAATTTATCTTAGCTGCGAACAGGGATGAGTGGACGAGTGGGTGCCAGTAGATAGCGAATTACCAGCTGAGGAACGAACTTGCTCGGAGACCAGATGGAGTGGATAATTAATTGAATGCTTGAATGAATTTTACATGGAGGGGCCCCTAGCTTATATATGGCCCAAGGTGCCTTTTCATGGAAGGGCATGATCTTCTGAACGTGCCCTTTCCCTAATCAAAATACGTTACATATTTCAATTTTTACATAATAGCCGACCGTCTTTTTTATTTTACAATTTTCTTTCTTTTGTTTCTTGCTTGTGGCAATGTTATGCTTTTTTTTCTCTTTTTGCTGAATCAACCTTTTGTGGCAACATTTCCAGGCCCGATCCAAATATGTGGAAAATAGGGGGGTGTGCTAGATCCCAACGGACCCATGGTCAAGTGGACTCAGAGAAGGAAGGTGGAATAAGGGCTTGTAATGTATGAAGGGGAGTGATAAGTATATCTAGGATAGATGGGACACACTATCTCAATCATGGATTCCTAAGGAGTGCTCTTTCCTCTAAAGCAATATGCCATTAGAGGTAGTCCCACTAGATTAGGATAGAAAATTAACTCCCCATTTAAGTTAAGGGAACAAAACTATGGTCAAGATCATTTTTTCTTCCATGTCACACCACAATCCATGCCAAATACCCAAAATACAAGCAAGCTTAAGCACCCGAATGCAAAATGAATAAAGTACCTTTTGACTAGAAGCCCACCTTCCAACATGTGATCTTGACAAATGGATGAGGAGACATATGACTGATGCAGGTGGTGAAGATATGAATGGCACATTGCATCGGCTACAAGGTGGCTCTCAGGGGCTGCTAGTTGTCGACTAAATGAGATGATTAGGAGAAAATTTTTCATATGGGGTCATCCACTTTTGGTGCGTAACACACGATTGATCAAAGTACTTGTTGATGTTGATTTTTGGTAGCATTGGATGTGCTCTAGCAATGAAAATTGGTGGAGAGGCTAAGGCACATGAGATCTCCAAGTCTCAAAAATCTTTTGGGCAAATTCCACCTGGATGGAGAGATATTAAAATAATTAACATTTTTAATGGGGTTCCTAAGTCTAAACTTAGGAAAATTAAAATATTAATGTGTATTAATATAATATGGGTGAGAAAATTCTAAATAACGAGGATCAAGCCAAATCTAATCTTAGTCGTTGATTAGGGACTTAATCTTGGTAGTTGAATCGTCAACAGGAAAAGTATAAGAGGAGGCTTGAGGGTCAGTTGGAGACACACCAAGTTGATCAATTGTTCGATTTTCTGGGGTAGGGTTTGTTGAGAAATCGAGTTAGTGATCCGTTGCAGCGAGGGGAAGTTTTGCAGAAGGCCGAGAATACATAGCAGAGAGGCAGAGAAAGTGCCAAAGAGACAACGCAGAGCCTTGGAAGGTTGATGCAGAGGCAACCAGGATTGATGCAGAGGTTGAGGAGGCGTGCGCAGAGGATGCAGAGGGCCAAGATGATGACGTAGAGGCAGTGGAGGATGACGCAGGCAGCGCAGAGGGTTGCAAAGCGGACGCTGGGCTGAAGAGGCAGCACTAAGGAATTTTCGTGGGGCAGACTGAGAGCTGGTTAGCTGACGTAGAGCCGTAAAGGGTGACGTAGTCTTTGGAGGATGACATAGTTCCTGCGGGTAGCTTGGAGCAGCTTTCGCTGTCCAGCAAAGGGAATAGTCAAAGTCACTGTGAGGCTATTCATCCAGTTGCTGATTAGCCGGAATATCTGTCTCCGAAGAAAGGTACTTCTGCCAAGGAAAATCTCTTAAGGGTGAGCCATTTCTGGCACCTAGTTGTATTAAGAAAACTGCATAATAATAAAACCCTCATATCTGTTGCACCAGTTTTCCTGCATTTATGTTTTTCCAGGGACTATTGTCCAAAAATAACGGTGTCCCTTGTGTTGTCTCAGTTATTTCAGTTGTTGATCTGTATATGTGTGAAGGCTACATTTGTGTTTATTTCAGTATTTATATTAATAAATAACTTGTTAATGGAAAGAACAAGTAGGAGATAAAAAAAAGATAATGCAGTAGGGATTTCTGATGTGTCAGGCTTAGAAATTTCCACAATTGAGTGGTAGCCCACCTTTATAATGGTGAGAGGTACAATGGCTGGTGGAGATGAGGGAGGAGCTGGCATTTCATCATCATCAAGCTAATGTGTAGGGCTGCTGGCTGGCTGGCTGTCCAAAATAAGATAAAAGTTTTCTCCTAGTGGATTTCCCATTTTGGTGGGTAACACTTTGAGTGGCCTAAATTTTTGCATTGATAGTCTACACCGGACTAGGTCCTAAAAACTATCATTACTTTGCCTAAATATCATCCATCTGTGAAAAATAGACCAGCCAAAAATAGACCTGAAAATCATGACATCAGATTTTGTCAAAATGCATACCATGAGCTAATCTCCATCCGGGGTCTGTATAAATATAATTTTCTTGCTATTTTTACTACATTCTAAAAATATAATTAAAAAAAATAGAATTTCACAAAAAATAGCAACTCCAGTTCACCTCAAATTCGAACCATGAGCTTATATCCTCAATAGGTATCCAATTATACTATCCTTTGCTGTTGAAAATGACCAAGTTTCTAAAACTGGAAACTGCTAAAAATAGCAGGATCAAGAATATGAAAGTGCCCATTGGATTGTGCTCAATCCTCCATGCATGTTCCTGCATCTGCATATGACTCTGATGCATGGGAAAACTGCTAAAAATAGAACACTGGAAACCTGAAATAAAAATCTACTAATAATAGCATAGGGTGTGCCATCTCCCTGAAACACTGGTCTCTCAATACTCTTTGAATCTCATACATTACAACTCTGGAACAAAGGAAGGCTGGAGAAAAGCTCTGCAACAAACTACCCATATGGCTAAAGTACTCATGAACGGTTGATGCTGAAAGATGGACAGACCAACCAGTCCAGCCAGTAATGTACCATTGAACATATGCTGGAAAATAACACACATATTTATGAAGGAATATATGGTGTTAAGAGAATGGTTGGGGCTTGTATTGATTGTCTAATTTATTTAGAAAAAAAGTTAATAATTTTTTGAATACTTTAATATTAATTATTCATAAGTTGGATTCTTAAACATGGATTTTAGTTCTTATTTCCAGGTTGGAGCAGCGTTGGATAGAAGTCACAGTAGAGACACAAGTCGAAGCACTTATCAATTCAATAAAAGAGGGTTGGGCATTTAAACAGTCAGATTCAACTGCTACTGTGAAGCGGACAATGGTTTTTGCAAACACTGTAAATTCAGTTGATTCAGTTGCTAAAATCTTGCTTAGAGATGGTATTGAATGTATGCGTTATCATAGAGAGACTTCTTCAGAGGAGCGTGCAGAGACTTTAAAAGTTTTTCAAGAGAAAGGGGGGGTGTTGGTGTGCACTGATGCTGCTGCACGTGGTCTTGACATCCAAAATGTTTCACATATTATTCAGGTCTTCTTTATTTCTAACTTATGACTCAAGTTTGTGATGCACTCTTATAATTTTTACAGGGTTTACATATGCATTAAATTTAAAATATTTATAATGGATATTTATGGTGATATCCAATTGGTCATTTATTTGAAATTTGGGAATGTTTTCAGAAGTAACACATTTTAACCTTTAGGGCATAGAGCCAGTTCCTTGAAGGTTTGCTTGACAGTAAATAATGTAAAAAAATTGAAGTATATTCACTCTCTAGATTGTTACTGCAAAATCTAGCACCTTAGTGCAAAGCCTCACAAAGCAACCTGGATTGAGTGCAACAATGGGAGAGTTACCATTGTCACTTCAACAACTACTCCCCTTCTTTTAGTGGTTGGATGCAATCCACCACAAGGGAGGCTTCCCTAGTAGATCTTAGGGATCAAGTAACCAAATTTGATTTAGGGTAAATGTGCCTTGAGGGTTTTGCAACAAGATTTACTTGGGAATAATTATGCAATAATTTTGCTTCTAGATGGATTAAGACATAATATCAAGAGAGTGAGTTCAAGGGTTTCTATGTTCAATCTAAAGGCTTAGTTCAACCTAGAGAGGGTCAAATAAGTTTCCAAACACATACAATCAAGAAATTACAGTTTTCTGTCACAAACTAGGGTTTTTAAATCATAAATTGTAGCAAACAATTAGTCTATATTAACAAGAAGAAAAAAACCTTGGAATCTATAATAAGTGTTGATTTTTGTTAGGTCTGTGTTACCCACCACCCGTGGGTGATATTCGTAGGAGGAATTTTTCTCCTAGATGGTCCTCAGTGGGCAGCCAACAGCCCCTTGCAGTGGCCAGATAGCTTGTTGTGCCACCATCTACGCCACCTGAGCCAAATATATGCTCCCTCGCCCATCTGTTATGATAGTATGATTGAAGGTGGGCCTTCCAACCCCGAAGGTATCACTTTTCATTGTGTAGTTGGGTATTTTTGTTTATATATCATGAACACTTTTGGGCATGGATTATTGAGGGGATTCGGATGAAAGAGTGGGCTTGTTTTGTATTCCCGTCTTCTTTGTCCAATTTGATGGTTAACCTTGTATCTTAGTTTTGTGGGATCTCTTTTATTGGCTACTAGCTTTAGGGGTGGCATTACATGGGAAATCCTGATTTTGGTTGCGTGGTCCCTCTTCTCGACACCATATACATCTCTTTCTTCTGCTCATTATAACCCCTTTCACGATATTTCCCATTTGGGTCCACATTTGTCCATTGGATCCACAAGGAGTTAGCTTCCCCCTCCCCTTGTTCATCCTTTGGGTCAGACTTCGAATGATGCCCTAGAGGTTGATGCAACTAAAAGAAAGGAAAAAGCATAATTTGGCCACTCTCAATAGGAAATGTACCACAAAATGCAAAATATGGTTGGGACATACAAATTTAACACGTGGGCAAAAGTCGACATGAGCTCTACCCCCTATCATTATGACCATCATCTTGGTTTCTAGGGCCCCTTATATTGTCCCCCACATCATTAAGGAACCCATGATTGTCCCAACCCTTGGTGGGTGATGAACTGCCCCACCTAAAGGGGGTATTCGCTGTTGTATTTTTACACATCATGTTCTCATCCCATGGAGCCCCAAGCAGTTATAAAAATAAAAATCAATTAAAGGCAAAATACATATGAAGAAGGGTGGAAAAACAAAGGTCGAGGTAACTCATGTACTACAATTGCTCCCTCCTACATTCATACACCCAAGTGTGGACTTCCCTTATTATGGCTACCCTTGTACTATGGCATGTGGGTTGGAGCCTTCCCCTGATGCCCCACTCCATTCCATCACTATATCACATGCCACCTGCCATTTGATGGATATACCATGGACATGTCACTCCCCGTAGAGGTTGAAACCACCTAATAGGGTCCTTGGTTAACCTTCTTCTAAACTTGGAGACACTTGTATGTTCTAAAGCCCATTATGGAAGGGCATGCCACTATGAAGTGTCCACTTGGTTCCATGATTTGTAAGTTGATTTACTCAATTACGCTAATGATTTGTTGTACTAGAAGTTGAGGGGATACATTGGATTTTTTATAGGATTGTAGGTGTGTCTTCATCTTGGGTTTGGTCTCCCTATACAGGGGTCCAAGCCCTCCAGAGGGTCATATTAACGTTTGTAGGGTGGGCGTTGAGAGCCATGGGCCTCCACCATAACAGAGAACAGATTGCCACATTAGGGGATCCTTCAGTTGCTTGCCTGTGTTCCATTTATTTGACGATGATGATGCACCTAGACCATCTTACTCAGTCGGCTACACCTTTGCACCACACGCTTGGTAGCGGATCTAGGGCCTAGATGAAGATGTGTCTCACCATGGGAGACAAAGGTAGGGCTTGCGTCATTCTTCCAGCCCTTACAAATGGGATACAAGCTTGTTCGATCCATTTGGATACCCATGAAGTTGTTTTTGTGCCCCCACAACCACCTGGAGGCACCACAGGTCATTTGCTTGGATATCAAGGGGCCACCCCATTTATCACTATGTTTGGAGCCCATCCATTCATTTTAGCACATATTGGACTCCACTAGGCCTCTTCAAGGGCCCTTCGACCTATTGTATCTATCATTTTTCCCTTTTGAGAGGCTTTGTTTTTGTATTATGGAGCTATCTTGGTGGGCTTGTCACAAAGTAATGTTATTTTTGCACAATATATTATTAGTTGGGGCATCATTAGGCCTAATTAGGCAAATCAAACCCTTTGAGGATGATATAAATTGATGAGAGGCTCATTCTCCTTTGACCATCACTTGGATTTGGATCATTGTTTCTTCTGGAATTTCGCTATAGCTGTTGGAGGACAAACTGGAGATTCTTTAATGCATTTTGATGTTTGGGTTAATGCTATTCTATTTTGGAGCTTCTCTCTTGCAAATGTAATGGATGAATATACTTTTTCTACCATGTAAGTTTCTCTTTTGTGCGGAATTTTCATTATATGTTTAATGCATGGAATACTACATCATGTTGTTGCTTGTGCTCTAAATTATGCGAAATTCTTGAATCAGTATGGTAGTCTTGATCTATTGCATGCATTATTCATTGGGTAAGAAAAAGCGAATGTTCCTAGGGGTGATTTTGAAAACCTAACCCTAAAACTCCATTATTTGACAAGGTGAAGTATAAATCCTTGTCGTAGTTGGGTAACTGCTTCACTAGGACATGCGAAGCTGTAATTAGGCTCCTTAATAGAGTGAAAACTTAAGTCAATCTCATTTTTGACTCCATTCTCCTAATAAACTAGGTACTAGTATAATCCTTGGTGATCATCTTAATGGAAATCTTTTCACCTCCCTCTCTCTTTTTCTAAGCCCTAACCCTAGTATCTCCTAGGGAATCACACGAAATTAATTGTATCCATCCATTTGGTGAGCGAGTTGGTCCATGGTTGCACTGGGGTGCCCTCAAGGGCTCCACAAATTTTGAGGTCAATCCCATGGTTGAATTTGGAATTATTCCAAGCCCTAGCTCCAACTCCATCCTTGGCTCTAGGTCTCATTTTGTTAGTGGCTTTATTAAATATCATCACACTAAATCTCAAGACGAACCCGATCTCTTTGATCCTCTTCCTCTCCCTTACTTGGTCAAGACATTTTGTTTAGAGTTTCACCCTAAACCCTTGATCTCGTTTGGGTCATGTTGACCTTGCCGTCTACACCTACCTATAGTTAGTGAGAAAAGCCTTTAACCCCACAAGGTGTGGTTGGTAGCAAGGAACCTAGAGAAGGCGCTGTCACTTATTCCCAACTCTCTCTGTTTAAGCTATCTCCTAGGTTAGCTATGGGGTGTGGTCCCTAAAGGAAAACTAAGTTAAAGATGTGAGTTTTCTAGGAGAGTTGTTAGAGTTAAATAGATTACTTCTTAGGATTTATAAGCAAAAAATGATATGAGAGATAACCATCAATACATAAAATAAGCATAAAGCATATAAAAACTAGTGCCTGGAAAGTATTTCTCTTTAAAATGAAATTGTATTTGCTTAAATTAAGTGAAATGCTTTCAAATGGAAAGCAAGAATAACCCTTTAAAATGCTATTTGCATATGAAAACTCAAACTATCAAGATAGTAAAAATTTGAATACTTTGCAAGTAAAGTAAATGTGATGAAATAGTGCTCTTGATTAATTTTATTGCTTAGATTTAAAACAAGATTTCAATTTGAACTCTTGATTCTTAGACCTCATCCTCACTCAAAGCTTTGGGTTTCACAGTGAGGAGGCCATAGATGTAGAGTCCCTAAAATGTCTATTCAACCAACTTAAGTTGGAGGTAAATTTTAGTTATGCTCGGGGCATGTAAGTAAATTAACCAAACAATGAAAATGAACTTCAACTTGAAATGTACTTGCTTGACATGAAATAGAATGTTACTTTATGGAGAAAATTTGCCCAGACACTTGATGCATGTAAGATGTGTTTAGTGGTGAAGCATAAGTAAACTTGAGACTATGTTCAAGCCAAATAGGATCAAGTAAAACGTGCTTGCATGAATAGATTACAAAGACAAATAACAAATGATATGCCTTGTCAACAATAAGCTTTGAGGACAAAGCTTTCTTAAGAGGAAGACAATGTTTGTAGGTTTAACCCTGTACAGAACTTAACTGCAAACAAAATTCTTAAAAATAGAAAATAAACAATGGCGAGAGCATAAAACATAAAACATATATACACAGAGATTTTCCATTGGATTTCAAAGCCAGGACTACCAAATTGATTTTTCATTATATTCCTTTCATTGTTATAATACATATATATACATGCTGAAGCATGCATAAACCCCAATCCATTAACCTTGGATTAGAACATAATCGTAGTTCCCTTGACCGGATCTACAAGATACTATGGGCAGAAAACCATCATGCCCAAAACCATGTGCAAAACCAATGCAAAAAACCATAGGTAGGTCCGCCCACCTAATGTAGGGTCTAGAAAAAATTTCTCAGGGCACTGCCTCGGACCTCGTAGAGGGGGGCTATCGCCCCCCTCAAACCCCTCAATAGGTGTTGATTTTTCGTAGCATCGGATGTGCTTTAGCCTTGAAATTTGGAGGAAAGGCTAAGGCACATGAGATCTCCAAGACCCAGAAATCGTTTTGAGAAATTTCATCCGGATGAGGAGTTATTAAAATAATTAATATTTTTAATGGCTTCTTAAGTCTAAACTTAGGAAAATAAAAATATTAATGGGTATTAATAAAGATAAGGATGAGAAGCTTCTAAGAGACGAGGATCAAGTTTGTTTTAATCTTAGCCATTGATTAGGGACTTAATCTCGACCGTTGATTCATCAATAGGGAAAGTATAAAAGAAGACTTGAGGGTCATTTGGAGATATACCAACAAATACTCAGCACCCCAAGGAAAATCGATTCTTAGAGAGAAGGAGATCGATTTCAAAGGGAGAGTAACATTGTGGAGAAAGAGGGGGGATTAGTAGCAGGTAGGGAGCTTAGAAGAAGTGACGCAGGGACTATGAGAGACAACGCAGAGGGAGACACAAATCAGAAAGACATAGGGATGATGCAAAGAGGGACTAGAACTGCGCAGAGCCACGAAGAATGATGTAGGGCTGACAGAGTAGAGAAAGGAAGCTTTCTAGGGTGTCAGAAAGTCTCGGAGAAAAGTCTCAGGTGTTTTCTCCCAATGTTTGTGTAAATTTTTCTGTAAAAGCAATTTTTGCTGAAGATTAATAAAATCCTCCTCTGCTGCATCGGTTTGCCGCATTGGGTTTTTCTGGGGACAATTGTCCAAAAATAACTGTGTTGATGTGATTGATTCTTGTGCATATATTTGTTTCTGTATGATGTGATATCTGCAGTAGAATTTATTTTAATATTTACCGAAGGGATTTCATAAATAACTTATTGGGAACAATAAGTAGGTGAAATAAATCAGTTGCTACAGTAATAGAATTTATGTTTAGAAATTTCCACATGGTATCCGAGCAAAGATTCGGTGATAGGAAGGGAAAATCAATTATGGATCAAGATTATGATGCAGAGGCATCCACTCAAGGAGACTCGTGCAGATTTTCAGAAGAATGCACAAGAGACAGAAATTACAATTATTCTATGTTGGCTTCCAGATTGGAATAAGAAGTTGCTTGCGTAGCAAGATCTGCCTCCTCAGAGGTTTGGTATATAAATAGTGAAGCTTCCAAGCATATGACAGGAATCCGAATTTTTTTTTCTTCAGATTATCATTATGATATTACCATGGGGAATAAGGCAAAGTGTACTCCGGTAGGGAAAGGTACTATAGTTTTTCAAACAGAAACAGGAGAATGGTTCCGAGCTACCAATGTGCTACATGTGCCAAGACTATGGATGAACTTACTTTCCGTATCTCAACTTCAAAACAAAGGCTATTATGTTTTCTTCATTAAGGAGAAAGTATACATCAAACACCCGAGTTGGAAAAAGGTGCAGATCGGAATCAAAAGTAATAGGTTGTACAGGTTGTAGGTAGAATCACAAATGGCAATGATTGGCAGTAATGGAGACAAGGATTTGAATGAACTATGGCACAGAAGGATGGGGCATTTGCACCACGGGGCTTTGAGAATTCTCAGAAAAACTGTAACAAGAGTTCCAGATATTAGTACTGAACGAGATGATGTATGCAGAGGGTGTGCTCTGGGCAAGTATGCCAAAGCAACGTTTCCAAGAAGTAACAATAGGGCCAGGAGTGTGCTAGGATTGATACACTCATACATATGTGGACTGATGTCCACAAAAGCTCTTAATGGTGTCGAATACTTTGTCACCTTCATCGATGATCATTCCCAGAAGACTTGGATCTACTTTCTGAAAACCAAAGATGAGGTTTTCGGTTGATTCAAAGAGTTCAAGGCTCTAGTGGAGAATTTGACAAGAAAGAAGATAAAAGTGTTGCACTCAGACAATGGTGGAGAGTATATTGCAATGACTTCACCGATTTTTGCGCTAGGGAGGGCATCAGAAGAGAGTGGGCATCTCCCTACAATCCGGAGCAGAATGGAGTAGCAGAAAGGAAGAACAAGACTATTGTGGAAGTAGCTAGGGCAATGATGTATGATTAGGATATGCCAATTTTTTTTTTAGCAGAAACATACAGCACGACAGTCTATGTCCAGAACATAATTCCTCATAGGGGATTGGGCAAGATTACTCCAGAGAAGGTCTTCACCGGGAAGACACCTGAAGCTAGTCATTTTAGGATATTTGGGAGTTTAGCATATTGCCGTATACCCGAGGAGAAGAGGAAGAAGTTAGATCAAACTGCAGATAAAGGATATCTAGTGGGATATAGTGGGAATGCTAGGGCATACAGAGTTTATATTCTAGGGAACATGAAGGTAGTAGTTTGGCAAGATGTAAAGTTCATGGAGGATAGAGCTTTTAGAAAATCTCGAGAAATGCCTTCCGAGGAGCAGTGAAACGATGAGCAGTTGGTCAAACCATTTCAAACAGCGGAAACTAGTACCAGAAATTCTCCTTCAGAACAGGAGGAATCGCAGGAAGAGGAAGAGCTGACATATGCACCTACTACCAGAGGAAGAACGAGCCAAGAACTTTGACAGATTCTATGGGATGCAGAGTCTTGAAGTTTCTAAGTCTACCAGTTAGAAAACCTCCATGCACTTTACTGATTTATTCCTACCTACTTGTTCCGTTACTTAACAAGTTATTTACAATGTAAATACTAAAAATAAACACTAGTGCATGCTCAACATATTACAGATCATCAACTGAAGGAAACAAATACAAGCACACAAAATGACACTGTTATTTTTAGACCAAAGTCCTCGGAAAAACCCAATGCGAGAAAACCGGTGTAGGTATCTGAGGGTTTTCTTATTAAGAAATTTCAAAGTACAATCTGGGTGCCAAATCCGGCTTACCCAACAGAGAATGCCCTTGGCAGTAGTACCTCTCAGTCTGAAACAAATGTCCTGGCTGAAACCCCGGATAAACCCTTCGGTAGCTCCTCAGCTCCAATATGCCACAGAAACCCCAACGTCTACCTTTCTGGACTGCCTCAGCTTTTCTCTGCCTAGCACTGGCATTGTGTCACCCTGAATGGGCTTGCATCAGCCTCAGGAGGCCCTGCGTCATCCTTTTGGCCCTCTGCGTCAACAACGCTGGCCTCTCTGAAGCACTGCGCAACTCCTGATTCCCTCTGCGTGGCCCTGCGTGAGCCCTGGCTGCGACTGCGTCACTCTTTTTGGCCCTTGCGCTGATCTCCTAACACTATCTCTGCCTCTCTGTCTCTCTGTACTCACTACCCCTTAGCTGCAACTCTGATCACTGATTTTATCTCTCTTAGCAAACCCCACTCTAGAGAATAGATTGACTAATTATCTGGTGTACTCTCCAAGTGACCCTCAATCCTCTTATAGTTTTCTCGTTGACATATCAACGGCCGAGATTAAGTCCTTAATTAATGACTAAGATTAGATTTGTCTTGATCCATGTCTTTTGGACCATTCTAACACAGTTCTATATTAATCCACATTAATATTTTAATTTCCCAAGTTTAGATTTAGGCACTCCATTAAAAATATTAGCTATTTTAATATCTCCCTAACTATTTAGAATCTGCCCAAACCCTTTTTGGGTATTGGAGATCTCATGTGCCCTAACCTCTCCACCAAATTTCATGGCTAGAGCACATCCGATGCTACCACAAATCAACACTTCCTCTTGGCGAGGAGTGTGCTCTAATAATACTCATTGAGTATCACCCTGATCATCAGACATCGGTCCCTATGCTGATGCTAGGCCTGCTGCCCGTCATCCTCTGCACTGCTATATCCTGTATTGCTGCCCATGGTTCTGCCACTGCCACTGTTGCATCTGTACGATAGCTCCCTCTACATCCATGCTGTTGCTGGTCCTTTCTCCCAACATTGCATCTACATTGCAACTCCTCTCATCATGCTGCTCATTGCTGCACTGCAACTCAGTTACTGAGAAGTAAGTAATTGATCTCCCAACTCTAAACCTCTCTGTTGTGCTAGAGACACCTGCTGATGCTGAAGCTCCCTCTGCTGCTGACAAGTGCTCCCTCCCTGACCTCTGTGCTGCTGCAACAACTCCCTGCATCTCGCACTGTTGCACACCTCTCTATGCCATCCTGCACTGGTGCAACACTCTCTTGCCTTTCGCACTGCTGCAGCCTACTAGCCTCACGCTGTCTCGGGACTCCTGCACTGTAGCTCTCTCTGTTGCTCCATCCACATCCGTCTCTACCCACATTTGCCAGTCTTACTACTCCTCTTCGGGGCTTCCGTAGCATGGTCTAATCCAAGAGGTTGGGTACCTCAAGTATCTTGCTTCTCATCGTCTGTAGTTTGCCTGACTACAGCTCGATGTCTCCCCACTTCTTCTCAAGTGGCACATGTGCACTCATGGCACAATCATCGTTTGTCTCCACTTCCTTCTCTGCCCTTGCTGGTGCTGCTTTAGTCTCGGAAGGTTCTCCCTTACTCTTCTTCCTTGGACATTGGGTCACAAAATGACCTAGCTCCCCATAGCGGAAGCACGTGATCTTGGAGAGATCCTTCTTCCACTTTTCGTGCTTTCCCTCAGATGTTAGGGCAACATCTTCCTCCTCCTCCTTTTTGACTCTGATCCCCTTATTGCTGCTTGCGCCTTTGTTTGTCGTCTGATCTCTTCTTGGTGAAGAGTCGCCCACATCTCATCCCAAGGTGGAAGTGTCGCTCTGCCTAGTATACTTTGGACAAATACCTCCCAGTCTTCTGAGACTGCATTCAGGGCTATCCTCACCATCAATTCTTGATCCGGCGTGACTCCTATGGAAGTCAACTGCTCTCGGATCTCATTCAGTCCTCCGAGGAAGGTGTCAATCGGTTCTCCCTTCCTCATCTGATTTTCTAGTAACATTCTTCTCTGCACAGAAGTATGCTGGTAGAATTTCTTTAGGGCCTCCCACATCTCATTTGCTGTATTCTTCTCAACAATGTGTGGTACTACATGGTCCTTGACCCCGTCAAAGGATGATGCTCTTGGCCTTTGCCATTGCCTCCTCGTATTTGTCGTTCTCATTTGGGTCGACTGGGATAGTTATTATCCTCAAGGCGAAGTGCTTGACACAATTTTTGTCAAGTACGGATAAGATTCTGGCCTTCCAGACTGCGAAGTTTGAGGGTCCGTCTAGTCTGTCCTGGTCTCTTACTCCGTGTAGTGCCATGTTGCTTTTCTACTCCCCTCCTGGAAGTTATTGATGTGACTTTCTCTGAGTCTCAATTTCCCTCTTGGAAATCCTTCTGCCGATGTCGAGATGCCCCCTACTCTGATCGTCTGTGCAACCACGCTACTGATCTAGATTTCTTGGCTAGAAACTCTCGGTAGCAACTCCGTCCTCCTTGGGCTTGCCCTGTCAGGTACTGTTCTGACTACAATACCCCACCAGCTCCACTATGTAACTTTCCCACAGCCTCCTAAACCCCAACAACCTGATGGTGAGAGGTCCTAGGCTCTACGCAATCCCAACACCAACAACTCAGCCTCCGCAGCCAATTGTGTCACAGCCCTCTGCCCTCTGTGTGAGCCTCCCTTTGCCTCCCTCGGTCTCTGCGTTGCCTCTTCCTGGCCCACCTTTGTTGATGCAGGCACTGCGTCGCCCTTCCCTTGTTGCTGCTCTGCTAGGAACAACTTCTGTCACTTGAGACAACTATTCTCTGCTGCTATTGCTCTGTTCGGCTGATGTCCTCAGTTATCCTATGATCTGCAAATACACTCTGATACCATGTTGAAGTTTCTAAGTCTACCAGTCAGAAACCCTCCATGCACTTTACTGTTTTATTCCTACCTACTTGTTTTGTTATTTAACAAGTTATTTACAATGTAAATATTGAAAATACACACTAGTGAATTCTCAACATATTACAGATCATCAACTGAAGGAAATAAATGCAAGCACACAAAATGACACCGTTATTTTTGGACCGATGTCCCCAGAAAAACCCAATGCAGTAAAACCGGTGCAACTATCTGAGGGTTTTCTTATTAAGCAGTTTCAAAGTACAATCTGGGTGCCAAATTTGGCTTACCCAACAGAGAATGCCCTTCGCATTAGTACCTTTCGGTCTGAGACAAATGTCCCGGCTGAAACCCCGGATAAACCCTCTGGCAACTCCTCAGCTCCAATATGCCCCAGAAACCCTAGCGTCTGCCTTTTTGGACTGCGTTAGCCTCTCTCTGCCCAGCGCTGGCCCTGCGTCACCCTGAATGGGCTTGCTTCAACCTCAGGACCTGCGTCAGCATTTTGGCCCTCTACGTTAGCTACACTGGCCTCTCTAAAGCACTGTGCAACTCCTGGCTGCCTCTGTGTGGCCCTACGTGAGCCCTGGCTACTACTTCGTCACTCTCTCTGGCTCCTGCGCTGATCTCCTGACACTATCTCTGCTTCTCTGTCTCTCTGTACTCACTGCCCCTCAGCCGCAACTTCGATCACTGATTCTATCTCTCTTAGCAAATCCCGCTCTAGAGAATAGAATGACTAATCATCTGGTGTACTCTCCAAGTGACCCTTAAGCCTCTTATAGTTTTCTCGTTGACATATCAACGACTGAGATTAAGTCCTTAATCAATGGCTAAGATTAGATCTGGCTTGATCCATGTCTTTTGGACCATTTTAACACAGTTTTATATTAATCCACATTAATATTTTAATTTCCCTAAGTTTAGACTTAGGCACTCCATTAAAAATATTAATTATTTTAATATCTCCTTAACTGTTTAGAATCTGTCCAAACCCTTTCTGGGTATTGGAGATCTCATGTGCCCTAACCTCTCCACTAAATTTTGTGGCTAGAGCACATCCGATGCTACTACAAATCAACACTCCCTCTTAGCGAGGAGTGTGCTCTAATAATACTCCTCACTGAGTAACACCTTGATCATCCGACATTGGTCCTTGTGTTGATGCTAGGCTCGCTGCCCATCATCCTCTGCACTGCTATATCCTTTGCTATTGCCCATGGTTCTGCCATTGCCATTGCTGCATCTATACGATAGCACCCTTTGCATCTGTGCTGCTGCTGGTCCTTTCTCCCAACACTGCATCTACACTGCAACTCCTCTCATGATGCTGCATCGTGTTGCCCACTGTTGCACTGCAACTCAGTTATTGAGAAGTAAGTAACTGATCTCCCAACTCTAAACCTCTCTGTTGGGCTAGAGACACCCACTGATGCTGAAGCTTCCTCTGCCACTGACAAGTGCTCCCTCTCTGACCTCTGTGCTGCTGCAACAACTCCTTGCATCTCGCACTATTGCACATCTCTCTATGCCATCCTACACTGGTGCATCACTCCTGTGCCTCTCGCACTGTTGCAGCTTGCTAGCCTCGCGCTGCCTTGGGACTCCTGCACTGTAGGTCTCTCTGCCGCTCCATCCGCATCCGTCTCTACCCACATCTGCCAGTCCTGCTACTCCTCTTTGGGGTTCCCATAGCATGGTCTAATCCAAGAGGTTGGATACCTCAAGGATCTTGCCCTTGATCGCTTGTAGTTCGCCTGACTATTGCTCGATGTCTCCCCCTTCTTCTCAAGTGGCACGTGTGCAATCATGGCACAGTCATCATCTGTCTCCACTTCCTTCTCTGTCCTTGCTGGCTGTTGGGGAATTTTTCTGGTAAAATCCCCAAAAACAAAAATTAACTGAATACAGAGCAATGCTCTGTTTTTCTCCTCAGGATCTTTTGCACAGGGAAGCTAAATAAAATTTCTGAGAACAGAGATTTTTCACACCAATAAAACCTTTATATTCATTAATAAAAAGCCTGATACATATTTCTTCCTCTTTCTCAGAGGGATTCAACAAAAGCTTTCACAAAAAAAATACTCTGGCTCTTTCACAAATAATTTTTACATTGCTGTGTAAACCTTCATTCACATTTACTGCTGTAAAAGAGCTTTTACATTTACTGCTGCAGAATAAAAATTCTTACATTGATTTACTGATGTAAAAACAATTTTTTTGATATGCTGTTGTAATACTCAAAGATTTCATAAAATCTCCAGCACACAAACCATTACAAAAAAAATTTCTCACGTTGCTGCGTATTTCAAAATGTCTTCATTTGAAAATTGATCCTCACTCTAATTTCGCAACCCTGCTCTAGTTCCCCACTGCTGTGCATTAGTTTTTCTCTCTGCTTCAGCGAGCCCTCTTCTTCCCTGGTTTTTTATTTGCTGCCGCGAACCCAAAATTGCATCTCCACCCGTGTGCAATTACAATATATCTAAAAAGGTCAACGCTCACACATTATATATGGGTTAACAAAAACATACATGTCGTATGAAAACTTTAAACATTTTACCTAAAACTATGACAAAGTATTAAATGCATTAAATGAAACGGGTGGTAGAAACAAAAACTAATGTTCTGGCAGGTTGAAAGAGATCCTGGTCCGTTGACTTGATTGGATGCAATTCGGGTCCTACAGCCACACAACCCAAACGATGTTTAATGTCAGGGGAATGGGCAATATTTGGTTTGTACATAGGACGCGTGTCATTTAGTCGGCGTGTTCGGAGGCCCTCTGACAAATACCACTTTGTGCGAAAGGCGGTGCGATATGTAACTGGTGGTTTTGTGAAGTAGTTTTCCGGTTGCCGTTTAATGGACGCTATTCAACTGTCGGCTTCCGGCAGCGCACAATTGAAAGTATATTTCAACGTGGAAGACTCTCCCTTACTCTTCTTCCTTGGACACTGGGTCACATAATGACCCAGCTCCCCTCAGTGGAAGCACTTGATCTTGGAGAGATCCCTCTTCTTCCGCTTTTCTTACTTTCCCTTAGATGCTAGGGCAACATCTTCCTCCTCCTCCTTTTTGACTCTGATCCCCTTACTGCTGCTTCTCGCCTTTGTCTGCCGTCTGATCTCTTCTTGGTGAAGTGCTGCCCACATCTCATCCCAAGGTGGAAGTGTCCCTCCGCCCAATATACTCTCGAAAAATACCTCCCAGTCTTTTGAGATTGCATTTAAGGCTGTCCTCACCATCAGTTCTTGATTCGGCGTGGCTCCTATGGAAGTCAAATGATCTCAGATCTCATTCAGTCCTTCGAGGAAGGTGTCAATCGGTTCTCCCTTCTTCATCTGATATGACCTCATCTGATTTTCTAGTAACATCCTTCTCTACACAGAAGTATGCTGGTACAATTTCTTTAGGGCCTCCCACATCTCATTACCGTCTCCTTCTCGGCAATGTGTGGTACTACATGGTCCTTGACCCCGTTAAGGATGATGCTCTTGGCCCTCGTCATTGCCTCCTCATACTTGTCGTTCTTAGCTGGGTTGACTGGGATGGCTATCGTCCTCAAGATGAAGTGCTTGACACGATGTCTGTCAAGTACGGATAAGATTCTGGCCTTCCAAACTGTGAAGTTTGAGGCTCCGTCTACTCTGTCCTGGTCTCTTACTCTGTGTAATGCCATGCTGCTCTTCTACTTCCCTTCTGGATTTCTCGATGTGACTCCCTCTAAGTCTCGATTTCCCTCCTGGAAATCCTTCTGCCAATGTCGAGATGCCCCTTACTCTGATCGTCTATACAACCGCACTACTAATCCAGATTTCTTAGCTAGAAACCCTCGGTAGCAACTCCCTCCTCCTTGAGCTTGCCCTGTCAGGTATTGTTCTGACTACAATACCCCACCAACTCCACTCTACAACTTTCCCACAACCTCCTAAACCCTAGCAACCTAAAGGCGAGAGCTCCTAAGCTCTGTGCAATCCCGACACCAGCAACTTAACCTCGTCAGCCAACTACATCACAACCCTCTGGCCCTCTGCGTGGGCCTCCCTTTGCCTCCCTTGGTCTCTGCACTGCCTCTTCCTGGCTCACCCTTGATGACGCAGGCACTGCGTCACCCTTCCCTTGTTGTTGCTTTGCTAGGAACAACTTCTGTCACTTGGGACAACTGTTTTCTGCTGCTATTGCTCCACTTGGATGATGTCCTCAGTTCTCCTGTGATCTGCAACCACGCTCTGATAACATGTTGAAGTTTCTAAGTCTACCAGTTAGAAACCCTCCATGCACTTTACTGATTTATTCCTACCTACTTGTTCCGTTACTTAACAAGTTACTTACAATGTAAATACTGAAAATAAACACTAGTGCATGCTCAACATATTACAGATCATCAACTAAAGGAAACAAATACAAGCACACAAAATGACACCGTTATTTTTGGACCAATGTCATCAGAAAAACCCAATGTGAGAAAACCGGTGCAGCTATCTGAGGATTTTCTTATTAAGCAATTTCAAAGTACAATTTGGGCACCAAATCCGGCTTACCCAACAGAGAATGCCCTTGGTAGTAGTACCTTTCAACTTGAGACAAATGTCCTGGCTGCAACCCCGGATAAACCCTCTAGTAGCTCCTCAACTCCAATCTACCCCAGAAACCCCATTGTCTGCCTTTCTGGACTACATCAGCCTCTCTCTGCCCAGCGCTGGCCCTGCATCAACCTGAATGGGCCTGCGTCAACCTCAGGAGGCCTTGCGTCAGCCTTTTGGCCCTCTGGGTCAGCCACGCTGGCTTCTTTGAAGCACTGTACAGCTCCTCGCTGCCTTTGCGTAGCCCTGCGTGAGGCTTGGCTGCTACTGCATCACTCTCTAGCTTCTGTGCTGGTCTCCCGACACTATCTCTACCTCTCTGTACTCATTGCCTCTTAGCTGCAACTTCGATCACTGATTCTATCTTTCTTAGCAAACCTTGCTCTAGAGAATAAAATGACTGATCATCTGGTGTACTCTCCAAGTAACCCTCAAGCCTCCTCTTATACTTTTCTCGTTGACATATAAATGACTGAGATTAAGTCCATAATTAACGGCTAAGATTAGATCTGGCTTGATCCATGTCTTTTGGATGATTCTAATACAATTTTATATTAATCCACGTTAATATTTTAATTTCCCTAAGTTTAGACTTAGGAACTCCATTAAAAATATTAATTATTTTAAGATCTCCCTAACTGTTTAGAATTTGCCCAAACCCTTTCTGGGTATTGGATATCTCATGTGTCCTAACCTCTCCACCAAATTTCGTGGCTAGAGCACATCCGATGCTACCCCAAATCAACGCAGAAGATTTCATTGGTGCACCTAGGAACAGTGAAAGGGAGCAAAGACAGCCAGACAGATACAAGGCCTTAGTAGCTCAAGTTGGGGAACCCTCCAGTTTTCAGGAGGTCGTTCAACATCAAGTATGGGTGGGGATGCAATGGTGGAGGAATACAACTCTATAATGGTGAATGATGTCCAAGAAGTGGTGCCTAGGCCTCAAAACAGATCAGTGGTAGGTTCGAGATGGATTTATAAGATCAAATATGCTGCAAACGACAGTGTGGAGAAATACAAAGCCAGGTTTGTGGCTAAGGGGTATGCTCAGAAGGCAGGAATAGACTACGAAGATACCTTTGCCCTAGTAGCCAGGTATACATCTATTAGAACCGTGATATCTCTTGCAACTCATGTGGTGGGAGATCCATCAAATGGATGTCAAGACGACATTCCTGAACAGGTTAATAGACGAGGAAGTATACATTGAACAACCAGAAGGCTTTGAGGCACATGAGAAGAAATCTCATGTATGCAGATTAAAGAAGACCTTGTATGGGCTTAAACAGGCACCTAGAGCATGGTATGGTCGAATTGATGGCTACTTGCAGAAGATGGGGTTTGTCAAGTGTGATACAGATCCCAATCTCTACTATCTAGTTGTAGAGAATGAACCTCTAGTCCTAGTATTATATGTGGATGATCTCTTCCTGACAGAATCATCCAGGCTCATCAAGGACTGCAAGAAGAATCTAGCCACAAAATTTGACATGAAGGATTTGGGACAAATGCATTATTTCCTGGGGTTGGAAGTTTGGCAGCAGAAGGGTGAGATTTTCCTTGCACAAGGGAGATATGCTACAAAAATCCTGAAGAGATTTAGGATGCAGTATTGTAGGCCTATGACTACTCCAATGATCACCAATTGGAAGAAAATTGATGCATCAGAAGATAAAGATGTTGATCCCACCTTGTATAGGCATCTCATAGGATCCCTGATGTATCTGGTCAATACCAGGCCAGACATTTGTTACGCTGTCAACACCCTCAATCAGTTCATGGTGGAACCTAAGACGGCACATTGGGCAGTAGCCAAACATGTTCTTAGGTATATACAAGGAACAATCAAGCATGGACTATTGTACACCAGAGGCAATGACATCAAGCTGAGTGGGTTCACTGACGCAGATTGGGTTGGAAGTTCAGTAGATTGGAAAAGTACCACTGATTACTGTTTCAACATTGGATCAGGGATGACTTCCTAGTGTAGTAGGAAACATAAATCCGTAGCTCTGAGCTCAGCTGAAATAGAATATATGGCCGCTAGCACAGCTTTGTGCGAAGCCATATGGCTTAGAAAATTGCTTGTGAACTTATTCAGTAGAAGGATGGAAGCGACCATGATCATGTGTGATAATCAGAGTTGCATCAAGCTCTCTGAGAATCCTGTATTTCATGATTGGCTGAAGCACATTGATATCAGGTGTCACTTTGTCAAAGACTGTGTCCAACGAGGAGCAGTACAGTTAAGCTACACTCCTACAGGAGAACAGGTGGCAAACATCCTCACGAAGGCCATGGGAAGAATAAAGTTCATTTATTTCAGGGAGAAGATGGAGATGGTAAAGAATGCATTTAAGTAGCATAAATAGATAAGTGTCAAGTGTTGCAGTGCAATAGTTAGCAGTGGCAGTGCTATGGGTAGCATGATGTAGTAGGCTGAGAGGGAGCTACAGTACAAGAGTAGCAATGGCAGTGGCAGTGTCATGGGCAGCAATACAGGAAGTAGTAGTGCAGGGGATGTGAGGCAGCAATATAGGAAGCAGTAGTGCAGGGGATGTGAGGCAGCAAGCCAAGCATCAACACAGATACCGATGTGGAAGATCAATGTGATGTTTCTATAGAGAAACGTTGCTAGAGCACATTCCTCACTAAGGGAGTGTTGATTTTTGGTAGCATCCAATGTGCTCTAGCTTTGAAATTTGGAGGAAAGGTTAAGGCACATGAGATCTCCAAGACCCAGAAACCGTTTTGAGAAATTCCATCTAGATGAGGAGTTATTAAAATAATTAATATTTTTAATGGGTTCATAAGTCTAAACTTAGGAAAATAAAAATATTAATGGGTATTAATAAAGATAAGGATGAGAAGCTTCTAAGAGACGAGGTTCAAGTCCATTTTAATCTTAGCTGTTGATTAGGGACTTAATCTCGGTCGTTGATTCATCAACAGGAAAAATATAAAAGAAGACTTGAGGGTCATTTGGAGATATACCAGTAGATACTCAGTATCCCAAGGAAAATCGATTCTCAGAGAGAAGGAGATCGATTTTAGAGGGAGAGTAGCAGGGGGCAGGAAGAGGGGGGATTAGCAGCAGTCAGGGAGCTCAGAAGAAGTGACACAGGGACTTTGAGAGACAATGCAGATTAGAGAGACGCATGGATGATGTAGAGAGGGACCGGAACTACGCAGAATGATGTAGGACTGAAGCAGTAGAGAAAGGAAGCTCTCCAGGGCGTTAGAAAGTCTCAGAGAAAAGTTTCACGTGTCTTCTCCCAGTGTCTATGTAAATTTTTTCTATAAAAGCGAATGTCACTGAAGATTAATAAAACCATCTTCTGCTGCACTGGTTTTCCCGCATTGGGTTTTTCTGGGGACAATTGTCCAAAAATCACTGTGTTGATGTGATTGATTCTTGTGCATATATTTGTTTCTGTATGATGTGATATTTGCAGTAGAATTTATTTTAATATTTACTGAAGGGATTTCATAAATAACTTATTGGGAATAATAAGTAGGTGAAATAAATCAGTTGTTGCAGTAATAGAATTTCTGTTTAGAAATTTTCACAATAGGGGGAGCTACCACCCCCCTTGTGACCCTCCCGCTGCGCCTGATGCAATGAAGGGAGTAGAAAGAATATAACACACACCCAACAATGTTATATATATATAGAGTCATAAATAATTATCAATTAACTGGTAATTAGTATTGAAGAGGCATGTCTCTAAGGACATGACTGTTTGTGAAGGGATACCTGCCTAGGTATAGAAGCGAGTCCCTCACCCTCATTTGTAATGTCTCATATTTCTTCTGTATTCAAACATTTATATATATTTATTATCCTATGATGGACACTTTTATATTTCAGATATTCCGAATCTCTGCTACATATACAAATTTTGTCCATTACAACCTTTTTGATAAAAGATTTCAAATTCAAATATAATAACTTGCCTCCTTTTCATTACTTCTATTTGACACCTTCATGCAATTTGTTGTGCATGCTGTTGTACTTCAATCTCTGATCTTCACATGTCTCCAATCACTTTCTTCTCTAATACCATTTTGAATTATAGAGGATGCACAGAGAGATTGAGAATAATGAAATATTTAATTTAAATGGAGACCATCACAAATCTGGTGTTGACTCTTTATACATTTTATTTCTGTCCTGAGCAGTTAAACTTCCTATCTGCTCTAACAAATTGTATTAAGAGAATATCGAGTTGGGTCGTTATCACCATTAATAAATACACTTAAATACTAACAGTGGGTTGGGTCACTCTGTTATTGGTTGTAATCCTTATTACATTAACTTTATTTTCATGATAGTATTCTGACATTATATGACTGTTTAGTTTGAACTTTCATCATATCTGTTCTTTTAATTTCGTTCTTGTTGGAGAAAAAAAGAAAAAGATGCTAAATGGAAATATAACCTATCTATTATCTTTATCTTCATGTTGGGTTTTTTTCCAAAACGAAGTTTTGGAACAAATGAATGTATGGTTTTTCTTGGTTTTTGGTTTTGAGTATTTCTAATTAATAATTTTGTGATTATTAGGCAGAGTTTGCAACTTCAGCAGTAGACTTTTTACATAGAGTTGGTCGAACAGCACGTGCAGGTCAACCTGGATTGGTGACAAGCCTGTATACAGAAGCCAATAGAGCCCTTGTAGACGCAGTCCGTCAGGCTAAAACCTTTGGCCAACCAGTGGTAATATTATTTGTTCATTCTTAAGTTTACTTTTCTTAGCATTACAAAGTCGAGTTACATAGTAAGCTTGTTGTTGCCATGGAGTTAAAATTTATTAAATATGAAGTGCTAGAGAGACTTGTAGAAGCTAGAGCTCCGTGTTATAGGAAGTCAGCTTTGGGGTTATAGGATATCAGCTTGGTGATATTCAATATTTATCAATTTGAAATAATATGATATGATAATTGTTTCATGATATGTTGACTTCATGCCAATCTTCTTTTTGAGGCAGCAAAGAATGCCTGACTACAGCTAAATGGAATCCTCTGTCAATAAAGGTAGAATAATAAAGAAAGTTAGCCTTTAATGTTGGTAGATATGCTGGATTAAAGAGATATTCATTTCAAAATTCTCTATCCCTTTAATATAATCAATCATATTATTGACTAATTTATGTGAAGGACATTGTAGTAAAAGTTAGTACTACTTCGAGTTTGCTACAATCAGCTTTAAAGCTAACTTGTGAGCAGAGGTTCTTAATCATCTTTTTCTTAACTCGATCTAATATTTTTCCTAGTGAAAGACATCAGGGTTCTGCTTCTTATCGGTGCTCAGCTGATTCCATGATACCCAACTCAAAATGCTCCTGATAGTAGGGATTTTATATGTTGCTATCCTTAACGTGTATGCCATTCTAGAGGCAGCTTTAATTTCTTGACATATTCCTCTCTCTTGACAATATGTATTTCTGACATTTTTCTGTTTCAATTGAAGTCCCCTGTTCCATTTTAAATTCAAGAAACCCACACAACATTGGAGGGAATAACTTTAATATGGGATGGTTAAAGTTGTGAAAGGCTTCTCTTATTGCCTGATTCTAAATACCTCATTGATTCAGCTATATAAGCATGTCGCTTTTATAGGTGCAGTGGTTATAACATAGCCAATAAAACACACATTTCTTACTTAAAAGTCTTTTCTTTTCTTTTTAATTCCAATCTTGATATTAATAAGAAAAAAGCTTGAGCTTTGTTTCTGCTTATACCACTTTCAAGAATGCTTGTATTAGTCAAGTGACAAATTAAACCCTATAAGTTCCCAATTTCCTAGTCTGAAATGTTTTGGGATTACAGGGTGCTCCAAAACACCATTTCTTTATCAAAATTTGATTTCTTTTTGATCAATTTTCCCTTGGGAGAATGGTACCTGTGTTTTTGGAATGTTCTCGGTCTTCTTTAGTTTATTTGTTAACAAATCTGAAAGGATGTATTTTCCATTAAAATATGGGTTGGACAGTGTCTTAAACTTTTGCTCTGCAACTTTCTGACTTCTAGAATTATTCAAGGTTTAACCAAGCTTCAGAACCCAAAACATTCTTTATCATCATAATTGCAAATTGAGTACGTATGTACTTTTGGTTGCCCCTTCTGATTTTATTTTTTATTTTTTATTTTTATTTTAACTCATCCTACACAAAGTATTTCCAAATATTTGAGAAATACTAGCTATGTCCATTAAAATTTTGTAGATACTTGGCATGGTATTTTCAACTTCCTACAAAATATATATCCTGACTCTCAATTTTTTGCAACACAATTAATTTGATTAACTAAGAAGTGTAAATGATGCCTACTTTGGGGAGTGGAGATCAAGATGGTTTGGAAGTTTGTCCATTAAACTTCACCCACTGCTAGTGCTTTGCTTGAACTTGTGGCTGCCCACATTGCTCCTTCATTTTCCCCTATTGCTACCAGCAATCAAGTGCTGTTCATGTCTGCAGTTTTTCATTGTGGGCATTACAAAAGGGTTCCTTGGCTTTCCCAAGTTGTCTTAGACTAGAGAAAAGTGTTTGATGCCTTGCCAACTTCTTACCATGCCTTGGAGAGGTCCATACACTTCAGCTGCCATCCCTCTTGTTACCACAAAATCTAGCAGGCCTTGGAGAGGGAAACCCTACAAGACAAAAAGCTAGAACAAGTGTTAACAATGGGACAATGGCCGTGTTGCACACATTTTATCAAAGTTCCAAGGAAGCAGATGTACAAAATTTTTCAAAGGATCAAGATCATCAGCCATCAGTTTTTGAGTCATTGTAAAGTTTTAAATCCATTCTACAAAATTTGTAATGTAAATGATGCTAGTAAGACCGTGTATGTATGTAACAACGTAGGTAAGCCAATTATTTTGGTGACAAATTTCATCCTCGGATGTTTTTCGTCTCAATGATTCGTTTGTGACATAAAAGTCATCAATTAATCAGCCACTGAGATCCTCTTCCCCTTTTATGGGAATAGGGAATGGCTTTGCCTTTTCCTCTAGAGGAAGAAGACCCTGCCCCTAGGGATACAAATGGACTCAACTGTCCTCTAGAAGCCGATGGAAGAGGTGGCCTCTTTCCTATGCTGCTGCCCATCTTAGATGGTGTCACCTCGTCCTCATCCAGCTCTGCTAGTGCCTCTTGACCTTGATGTTGCTCCTCCTCCTCTACCTTTGGCTCTCCCTCCCCTGCAACTGCTACATCCTCTAGATCCACACCTAACCAATCCGGGATCGAGTCCATGATCGGCCTCTCAATCTCGACTCTCCGTAAAGAGGTGGTATCAATATTGTCCAATGAGATGGCGCCCACATCAGTAGGTTTTTGAAGCTGTCTCAACCACAATTGAAGATTGTAGTAGACGTAGACCATGTCATTGAAGCGTTGGGAGTCCAATCTATATTAGGGTCATAGATTGTAAATTAGTACTTAGAAAATTTAAATATTAAAATTAATCAAATGAATTCAAAAAATTTAATTTGAAATCTTTTTACTTGCTGCGCTTTTTGTTGTGTATTTTGTCAAATACACTCCAGTTGCGCTCACACCCAGAGGAACTGCATGTTTGGCTGAGCACTCGAATGGCAAGGTTTGGAAATGGGGTACTCTGGCACCATAGCTTATCCACCAAGCATCTACAAGTTAAAAGAAAAATGAGAAACATAAAAAAAAAACATTGAAATTCTAAACTTGAAAGTTTGAAACAAACTGAAGCTTACCTGACATTTTGGTCGTCCTATTCTTAATAGCCATGTTAAAACCAAATGTGCCACCTCCCATCCTATAGACCTCTATTTCTTTAGAAATCTCTTCATGTTCTTGCTCAGATAACACCATCCTCTCGACACAAGTGAAGAATCCATCTATCATCTCGGCATCAAATCTGAAACCATAGGCATAAGAAAATGCAGGGTTGAGGTAGATACCTGCAGCATGAATGGGGCGATGGAGGGTATTGTTTCTTCGCTGATCAATCACTCTCCATATGACATTTTGTTTCTCTAACCCCTTGTCTCCCTTATCTGCATAATAAGCACGAATGGATTCTTTGGCCCTATCCATGGCCTCATATAAGTAGCCCATTGCAGGCTTGTCTCCATCAACCAACTGAAGAACCTTACCAAAGGTTTTGAAATGGCACACACCTCCTCTACTCCTGCCCAAAAGCTCTGATCATATGAAACTAGTCTGCATATGCCCTCTCCCTCTAGTTTGCGGCTAATAGATAAAGAACGCCAATCCGCTGAGAGAAACATGCTCTTCACATCCCACATAGAATTCAACTGAGATTGAAGAGATATGAAAGTAGTGGCAAATCATGTAATGGCAGGACACACCAACTCTTTGTTGTTGGTGAATCTTCTCATCAAGCTAAGCACAGATGCATGATTATATATAAATTTTGTTATGCTCTTGGATGATTCAACAATATCCCTCACAGTAGGAATCTTACCTATATCCTCCAACATCAAGTCATTGCAATGAGCAGCAGAAGGTGTCCAAAACAAGTTAGGATACCTCTCCATAAGCATCTTGCCAGCTGCAACATAATTTGCAGCGTTGTCCGTTATGACTTGGACAACATTGCTTGGGCCTACTTCCTGAATGAAGATGTCCAACAACTCGCATAATGTACGTGCATCTTTAATGTGTGCAGATGCATCAACAGATTTCATAAACATTGTCCCCTTGGGACAACTAACCAAGAAGTTAAGAAGGGTCCTACCCTTCTGGTTAGTCCAACCATCTGACATGACTATGCATCCAGTTTGTTTCCATGATGCCCTAAACTCCGCCAGTCTAGCAGTGCAATCAGTCTTTTCATCTTGAAGAAGAGGCCTTCTCAATTCTACAAAGGTGGGGGCTTTGTACCCAGGGCCAATGACAACAACAACATCAAACATAGGCTGGTAGAATGGGTTTGTCTTGGTAATGTTGAAAGGAACATCACTCCATAGAAGACACTAACTGACCAACCAGTCAACTTTTGCCTTTTCCTTTTTTTTCATTGCTGATTTGATCCCAGGTTGTGAACTAGCTATTGTTCTAGAAACAAAAAAAGATGAGATAGATGAGGGGCTGGGACCTACGGGTGAGGAAGGTGAGGCTGCTGAAGAAGCACTGCCACTCTCAATTCCCCCCCACTCTTGAGCTCCCTACAAGTTGGTTTTTTAGTGCTGCCCTAGTGTCCTTTCTGTCCTCTTTATCCATCAATGATTGAATAGCCCATCAGATGATTTTTGGAGTTGTATTTGTGCAAAGTTCAACATTTTGCCCCGGAATTTGCCCCAAATGGAATTTTAATCTGTTGATACCTTTTGACATATGCTTGCCACACAACTTGCAAGTCAAATACATTCCATTGACCCCCCCAGTTTTGGGTGTAGTATCAGGTTCACCAAACTCCCACATAGCGTCCAAAATCCTTGGCATTTTGTTTTAAACTTTGAACTTGAATAATTGAATTTAAACCCGGGCACAAAAAAAATTGAAACAAATTAAATTGCTTTAGCCTTCAAATCAGCAAAATACAATTTATTAATTTGTATTGCACTCAGAAACAAATTAGTATATTTACATTACAAATTTACAATACATAGTAGCTATTTTGAAGTCACATGAACACTGCAGCTATCATCACATGAACACTGTCGTTATCAAGTCAATACACAGTCATTATGAACTGGAAGAGAATCAATTCCTGCATGTTTATTCTCTCTTGTGAAGGGCTTTTGTGCTTTTGAGGATGGGTAGTTTCCCTAACTTTTTTCTTTCCCTTGTCGTAGGAGATGGCTTTGCATGAAGAAGAGGAGGATAGAAACAGGCAAGTAGAGTATGATCTGGATGACTCTGTTGCTTGTCTATCTGAATTGATATTGTGCATGTTATCAAAAATGGGTCTTGGTAATTGAAGGAACTATTTTCTACTGATTTTGAAATCATCCATTCTATGGCTTTTCACATTGTTAAGAAACTGTTCTTGAAACCACAATTGCGTAGATTATAAATTATAATACATATTAGTTATTACATATATGATATTACATATTATACATATTACATATTAGTTATTACTGTTACATATTACATAATACATATATTATACATATATGATATTACAAATTTACAATGATACAATCCGCATAGCCATATATAATATATATTATACATAATACATATTACATAGCCATATATTATATATTATAAATATTACATATTACAATGAAACATACATATGTATCTCGGGTTAATATGAAATAGGTATCTCAAGTTAATATGAAACATACCTTGGTCCTTAAAACAGTGGCCTCCTCTCAGCGCAATGGCAAATGGAAAGTTGGAAACCCTTGTATCTCGATTCTCCACAGCTCCTCTTAACACAATGAGGCAAGCTGCAAATGGAAACCCTTGTATCTCTGCCAAAATATACACTGCATAGCAAAAATGATGCTAAAATAACATTTACCATCTTTTTATCCACGTGTTGGAAAGGGTAGCCGACTTTTTGGGCCGACTCCCGATTAAATCAGGAGTAATTCGATAAAATCGCGATTTTTTCGTTTACAAAAAAGTGGCCAAAAAATCGCGCGATTTAATCGTTTTGCCCAAAAAATTGGGATTTTAGGAATAAATCGCAATTTTTCTGGGTCTTTTTCCACACTGCTTTCTACATCCTCAAAGAGTGTCAGATGCTAGATGATTACACAATCCTCCATTCTTTCTTCCAAACTGAAGACAAGAATGTCGTGTCTAACTCTCTCTCTCACCCGGGGATGAGTTCCAAGCTATTCAGAAACTTACTCGAGTTCCTTTACTCACAGGAACCTCCCAGAACTCCCTCTTACTTAGAGACTCTATCATCAATACTTTATAGGGTCTTCTAGTTGACTGATGATCCACAACTTCGATGTCATCAATTTCTTCACATGTAGTGTTCAACCATCCATTACTTTCCTCCGTCATGTCATTTCTTCTTTCCCGAAAAGTATCCTCCTTGGCTTTACATTTGGGGCTTCCTTCATAGGGTCATCTATCTTCACCTTTTCTTCAACTATGATTCACAAGGTACATCGTTGTGACATCCTTCACAACTCTCCTTACCTTGGCCCTGCACACATAACCAGAATTTTCCAAGAGGTCAAAGGCCAAAAACAAATCACATATTACCTTTTGGTGATGGCCTTTTATCAGTGACATCTTCTTGTAGGTATCAACATCCTGCATACATGTTGACACATCTCCCAATGATACCTATTGTTAAGGGTCTTCATCTTTTTAGACTTCCATCAGAGTCTTCACATCTTTCCGGGAGATGTCCTAGTCAAGTCTTCTTGATCCTCTGGATGTTGATTGCCTTCATCATGGTTGCATGTTTCACGATCTCTTCCATCCTGTCTTCTTCCTTTTCTAGGAGCTTTCAATCAGAGTTCTTCAATTGTAATCAACTACCCAATACTTCATATGAGGACATATTATGTTGATTTCATCTAATGTGACTATGTCTTTCTGCATCTTTTCAGAGGAGGAGATCCTTTTCCTTTTGATCACGCTTGATCCATGTTACCTACAACCATATGACATGACATTACAATATTAAACAAATACAAGCATACATACCTTGTTTTACCTTTGCTACTTCCCGCAGCTTCCTTGATTGAAAAGATCTTCAATCCCTTGATCTGCTGTCTCATGTCATCAGTCCTTCATCTCTTGAATTCGATAAGTTGGAACACCTGATAAAGCATTTGCTGCCTTCCCAGACTAGGGGATCCTCTGCTGAGATACTTTGCAGGATCTTGTATATTCTCATCTGGCAAATGCTTCCTTTGTCTTGGATGACTTCTTCCTTTCCTTTAATGTCCAATGAGATTCCCAAGAGCTTATGTCCTTCATGATTCCCATACAAGCTCTTGCTTCCATGATGCCACGATGCATCTTCTTACTATGATCATATCTGCAAGGACTTCTGACAGGATACTTTTGAGAGGGATGCCATCTCACTCATACTGGAGATCTATTACTCCATCTTTCCTTTAGCTTCCTCTATCCTTCAGATGATATGAACCCTTTTCCATAATTTTTTCATAGTGTTGTTCTGTCTTGTTAACCTTTCCTGTGCACATTGTTGAGTCCTTTCAACTTACCTTTCTCTATCTAGCATAGAGACCACAGATTGTTGATTGAGGTGACCTTCTTCATAGACATTTGTCACCTTGCTTATCAATGATGATTATCTATTCATCATTTTCCCAGATCTCTCAATTGAGATCTCATGAAGATATTTTTCATTCTTTGGCACCTTTTGCATTGCATTTCAGAGAGTATATCCTCTAGTATTTCATGTATCCTTCTTATGTCTCCTTTCTTACTTTATCGAATCTTAAGAGTTCTCATGACTTCAAAGGAGACCTTGATGTACTGACTTCTCTAAGGACAATGACAATCCTTCTGATTCCATGCAAGATCCTTGATGACCTATCCAATATATAGGTCTTCTTGCAATCATGAAGTCATAAAAACAAACTTGATTATAAAATCAAAAAGGTACTTACTTGATTGTGAAGATGAAATCTTCACCTTGATCAAGTTGGTAGAGTTAGAGTAGACATATTGGTGCTTCCTTCGATTGAAATCTATAGATTGCCTCCTTTGCCTTCGAGCTATCTTGTTTTATATATCAACAAATTGCTGATATAATTGGCTAGTATGCAACATCAATTTGTGATTGCTTGCCATGATATAGAGACCCATCAATTAGTGAACGCTTTCATTCTATATTGATGTAATATCCCTAACCCGGAATAATCCTCAAACCCTAGTAAAAACTCCAACCAAATATGTGCAAATGATATAATAACCCAGAAACGACAAAATAACAGTGGTACAACATATAATAATGTAAATAGGAAATATAAGCAGATACTCAAGAAATGCAGCAAGAAATGCAAAGCCATTTTATTATACTGAGCAATAAAATGAGTACAAGAGGTGATCAGACAGATGGCACCTTGACTTGCACAAGGCAAGTGAAGAAATACTCTCAGAATAGCAAGGAATGGCCTCTCTGCGTGGATGCTGCTGGAGAATTGCCGTGCCGCTGCTGCTGCTAGAAAACAAATAATGATTTGGGGCTGCTCCCCTCCTCGAAAAATGCTAAAACTCTAGAATCGGGCTCTACTCCAAAAACCCAGGAAAACCCAGAAAGCTTTCCTGGAATAGCCGACCCCTCGAAAATCACCCCCTTGGGGAACTGCGCAGTCCCTCAATGCTCTGCGCTGCCACTGAAGAAACCCCTCCAGAACTCTGCAAAAAATCCTCCAAGAAGCAAGGGCTGGTCCTGTGTCAATCACCCAGTGTAAATCCTCTTGCAAAAACCACAATCCAACACTACTGCCAGAAAGAACTGCGTCCCTCTCTCAGTGTTGCGCAGTCCTCCAAAACGCTAATGAAACTGCTACTGAAATGCTGATATACTACTACTGAAATGCCAATGGAAATACCTTGCCCGACCAGGCACTCGAAGTCCCCTGAGGCTAAGGGTGAGATCTCCAAACGGAGACACTCAATGCACTAAACAGTGTTGCAGACTAGCTAAACAACCAGCATGCTCAGAAGTCGAAACGACTAGCTCAAAATGCACATAACTGAATGATCCAAAATGAGGGGGCTTCTCTCTCTTTTATAGCCTCTGCCTCTCACAATCCCTAGGCTCACCTCCTCCTGCATGATTCCCCTCTTGCCACGTGTTCTTTCCTTCCTGCGCAGTCCCTCCATGTGTCTGCATGGGCCCTATTTCTGCGTCCCCCTTTGGCCCCCTTGGCTCCCCTTTAAGTCACAACGTTGTGCTACTAGGAAGTGACTTTTTATTCTAAAAGTGAGTTATGTCCCCTGTCCTCACTTTTTTTATTTACAAATAACTATAAAAGGCAAAAATTGAACAAAAATCGAATATTCCAATTAGCCATGGCTAATTAGAAATATTATAGTCTCCCCCGGCAAAATGTTGCTTTTCCTCAAGCAATTGAAGTGATGGATGCTGCAAGATCTTCTCACTCTCCCGTGGCATCCTTATCTGGCAAATTCTTCCACCTCACCAAGAATTCCCAAACTGTCATGTTCTGCAGCTGCCTCTCCCTGGTATCAATGATAGCCTCCTGCTGCAATACCAAATGCCCCTCGTCATCCATGGGCGGTAGCTCATCTGTCACTGTCACCTGCTGCCCTAATGCCTTTTTCAGGCATGATACATGAAAAACGTTATGAATCTTGCTACCTTGGGGTAGCTACAACTCATATGCAACCTGTCCAACCCTGCGTATCACCTTGTACGGCCCATAAAGGCGAGGCTTGAGCTTTTCAGCCCCCTTCTGCTTTAATGACAACTATTGGTATGGCTGTAATCATAGGTAGACCATGTCCCCTACCTCGAACTGTCTCTCCACCCGACCCTTGTCGGCATACAACTTCTGCTGGTTCTGCGCTATAGCCATGTTATCCTTGAGAGCTCGGAGAATATCCTGACTCTCTTGGATCCAAATCTTGGCTCTGGGAGCCTTGCTATCACCAAACATCACGTCAGCAAAAGATAAAGGATGATACCCATATAAGGTATAGAACAATGTTTTAAAACTCCGACTCCGACTCCGACTCGGCCGAGCAATGACTCCGACTCCGACTCCGAAACGGTAATGACTCGGCCGGCTCGTTTTCAATGACTCGGTCGTTGTAAAA
>APFE030279050.1:64315-99497 GCA_000404065.3 Pinus taeda
AGTCAAAATCATTGATCAAGCATGTTAAGCTTTTTCTACCATATTTTAAGTCTTGAATTAGGTAGTTTGATCAAAATTGGGCAATTTTGACTAATATCCCTAGACAATCAAGGTAGAGGCAAAGGCTAGACAAGAGGAGAAGAATCTAGATTCTAGATGGTTGATGCATCTAAATTGTTGATGCTCAAATAATTAATCATTAATGTACAATGGATGTTATATCTATCTTGATTTATGATTGCAAAAATATGCATGTTTTCATGTCTTCTACAACTAATTTGGTATTTGGGATGTTTGTTTTGAGTATAAATGCAAAAAAAATAATATATATATATATATATATAGCAGATGCTTTGCTTCCTAAATTTTTGGAAAATGACGCTTCTGTGTCCCCGCTTCCAAAAAACGTCCTTGCTTCGTCCCCGCTTCGTGCAACATTGGCGTCCCTGCCTCTGATGCCCGTAGCTCGACTGCCCACTCTATGTCTCCCTTCCGGAAGACTGCTTCCATCCGATGAGCCGACAGTCTGAGGCGGATATGTGTGCTGTCCCCGTATCTTCTCATGCCTCCCTGTCGTCTCATCATCCCACTCCATCAATCTCCTCGTAAACTCCGCATATGTCGTCTCTGTAGAGTGCCCGAGCGTAACCATCCCATGAAACCACCAATCCTGGGCCTCACCATCCAAATTCAATGTTGCCACCTTAATGGCCTCTGCCTCCGACATCTGGTTAAGCTGGAAATAAATGTCCAGCTTCTACACCCAAGACTTTGCCGAACTGTTTGATGAACCATCAAACGTAGGCAAGTGGAATCTACTCATTGCACGGTGGGTGTCACAATCATGGTAATGCCAGTTTCCTCTGTGATGATCGCGGGGCCTACTATCCCACTGGAGCTGAACAAAGTCTCTGAATGAGAGAGCATCCCTGAACTCTTGCCCATAGGCTTGGTACTCTGCAAAATAATCGCCCATATGACCGGGCTATGCCTCCTGCTAGGCTCCGACCCCTATGTCTGCTCCTAAGAACGTGGGCATGGTAGAGCGTGTAGGGACATGCGAGGCCACCTGCTGCGCAGTATCACGCTGCTCTAGCAAATGATGGGATGCACTTGATCCCTCACCAATCTAAAAAACTCGTGGACTCTCACGCTGCCTGGCCTCTACTGTCGTGAATCTCTGCCCCATCACCTCAACCTGCCTCGACAGATCCTGCATTGATTTGAGGAGCATATCCGCAAATCTCTTCCCGTCCTCGTCTGCCATCTGCTCTGCGTCCACCACTGGCTCTTTCTGTTCTGCGTCAATCACTGGCTCCTCCTGTTCTGCATCCACCACCCGAACACAGTCTCCTTCTCCGTAGGTATTCTTCAACCTACGTCAAGTGTCTTTGTACCTCCTACCTCTATAACAAATGTAGGGTTTTTCCCTTGGTGTCATAGATTGCTAGCTCCACAGGCTGAGCCAGATCTATGCTCTGATACCACTGTAATATCCCTAACCTGGAATAATCCTCAAACCCCATTAAAAACTCCAACCAAATATGTGCAAATGATATAATAACCTAGAAACGACAAAATAACAATGGTACAACATATAATAATGTAAACATGAGATATAAGAAGATACTCAAGAAATGCAGCGAGAAATGCTAGGCCATTTTATTATACTGAGCAATAAAATGAGTACAAGAGGTGATCAGATAGATGGCACCTCGACTTGCACAAGGCAAGTGAAGAAATACTCTCAGAATAGCAAGGAATGGTCTCTCTGCGTCATGCTGCTGGGGAACTGCCGTGCTACTACTGCTGCTAGAAAACAAATAATGATTTGGGGCTGCTCCCCTCCTCGGAAAACGATGAAACTCTGGAATCGGGCTCTACTCCAAAAACCCAGAAAAACCCAGAAAGCTTTCCTGGAATAGTCGAGCCTCGAAAATCACCCCCTTGGGGAACTACAGTCCCTCAATGCTTTGCGCTGCCACTGAAGAAACCCCTCCAGAACTCAGCCTGAAACTCTGCCAAAAATCCTCCAAGAAGCAAGGGCTGGTCCACTACTCAATCACCCAACATAAATCCTCCTGCAAAAACCCCAATCCAAAACTACTACTAGAAAGAACTGCGTCCTTCTCTCTGTGCTGCGCAACCCTCCAAAATGTTGATGAAACTGCTACTGAAATGCTGATAAATTACTGCTGAAATGCTAATGGAAATACCTTGCTCGAGCAGGCACTCGAAGTCCTCCAAGGCTAAGGGTGAGATCTTCGAACGGAGACACTCAATGCACTAAACAGTGCTACAGACTAGCTAAACAATTAGCGTGCTCAGAAGTCGAAATGACTAGCTCAAAATGCACATAACTGAATGATCCAAAATGAGAGGGCTCCTCTCTATTTTATAGCCTCTGGCTCTCACAATCCCTAGGCTCACCTCCTCCTGCGTGATTCCCCTCTTGCCACGTGTTCTTTCCTTCCTGCGCAGTCCCTCCATGTGTCTGCGTGGGCCCTATTTCTGCATCCCCATTTAGCCCCTTTGGCTCCCTTTTAAGTCACAACGTTGTGCTACTAGGAAGTGACTTTTTATTCTAAAAGTTAGTTATGTCCACCGTCCTCACTTTTTTTATTTACAAATAACTATAAAAGACAAAAATTGAACAAAAATCAAATATTCCAATTAGCCATGGCTAATTAGGAATATTACAATTGAGTATTGTCCATACAAATTTGAACACTTCTGTTCCTTTGTGAAATGATTGAACTCACTGTGGTATGACCTAGATCAAAATTGTGGGAGTTGTTAAAGGGGTTGCCATGAATCTTAAGATCTGACTGCTTCATCTTTTCACTGTCATCCTTCAGAACCTTTGTTGTTGTACACTGTTGTTGGACGCTGCCTCTTAGATCTAGGCCTTGTAGATCCTGGTCCCTTCAACTAATTTGATGCCTTATAGAAAACTTTACTTTTGAATGTGTCTTTTTCTGCCCCTTTCTTTGACTGCTGAACCAATTCCTCTGATACCATGTTGAAGAATCTAGGGCATTCATAAATGAAGGTGATTCTTCTTAACATGATAACAATTTGTGAAGTATTTATAAAATTAATCTGAACTTGATTTCCATTCTTTATTAGTGTGTGTATGTTAGCTTCATCAAACTGCTATCAAAATAAAAGAGACAAGAACACAAAGTATTTGCCTTTCTGCCAGGGCCAAAACCTCTCCCTCTTGTAGACAAAAACCCACACAAAATTCTTTTTATAGAGGTTCCATTGATGAATACCAAGACCATGACCCTTGACACACTCTGCCTCTCCAAGACCAAGACATCAATCCTTTTTCTCAAACACTGCTGAGGTCAACATGACTGCTGCATCATTGGAGTCATCACTCTGCTGCACTGCTAAGATCTCGCTTCTTCATTAAGTCACTGGGATCTTCGCTGTGACTAATACTATGATGACTGATTCATCATATCTCCATCACCATACTCTAGTTGAGATCATATACCAAGAGTGTATTTCATGATCAAGACTCTAAGGATAACTGAGGGATCACTATGATCCTGCTTATGCCGAGACTGTGAGTTTTACATCTATCAAGACTGTGATAACATTATGGATCCTTACCATTTCTCTTGATGTCGAGACTGTAGTTGTTACTATTTACCGAGACTGTTTCTTCTTACCATTGTGATATTGTTCATTGCAACGAGATGACAGTGATTAGGATTGCGTCTTTGATGTCATCAATACTGTAGCCAAGTATAACCCTGCGCTGGGATCTGAGTAGAATATAGATACACCGAGATTATTAATCCAGACTTCATGCTACTACTGTGTCCTGAGATCTACGGCTCCATCCATTCGAGTTCCATTTTGACTACACCTACAGGTATGCCAAGGCTATAGCAACGATGTACTGAGATATATATATATATATCGAGATCACAAGGAGACAAATCTATATACTGTAATGTCCACCGAGACTGTATGTATAGGTTGTATTCCTTTGTTCACCGAGATTATAGTAGTTATTGTCTTCACCGAAATTCCTTTCAACAGAATTATGTCACAGATATATGTATGCCGAATTCATTACTGAGATAGTGTATACATGAGCCGAAGTTGATTCATCCATGAGTAATTGCGCTCTGGAATAAACCTCGAGACAATCTTCATGCCTGTCCATCTTTCTTCATGAGATCTGAGACCTCGTTTGTTTGCCCTTGTGTTGGTTTGTGGTAGCATCGGATGTGCTCTATCCATGAAAATTGGCGGAGAAGCTAAAGCGCATGAGATCTCCAAGACACATAAATGGTTTGGGGAAACTCCACTCAGTTAGAGAGATATTAAAATAATTAATATTTTTAATGGGGTTCTTAAGTCTAAACGTAGGAAAATTAAAATATTAATGGGTATTAATATAAAACTGGGTGAGAATGTTCTAAATGACATGGATCAAGCCAAATCTAATCTTAGTCTTTGATTAGAGACATAATCTTGGCTGTTGAAGACTCAACAGGAAAAGTATAAGAGGAGGCTTGAGGGTCAGTTGGAGATACACCAAGATTGATCAGTCAGTTCGATTTTCTGGAGCGGGGTTGCTAAGAAAATTCGAACAAGTGATCTGTTGCAGCGAGGGGTAGTGAGTACATAACAGAGACGCAGAGATAGTGCCTGAGGGTCAGCGCAAAGCCTAGAGAGGCTGACACAGAGGCAGCGAGAGCTACACAAAGGTTGCAAGAACCATGCAGAAGCAACCAGAGATTGCGCAGAGGCTGAGGGGCTTGCGTGGGTGACACAAAAGGCTAGAGAGTTGACGCAGAGAGGTAGAAGGCTGACACAGAGGGTTTAGGAGTGATGTTGTGGCCAGCAGAGCTGATGCAGAGCCGAGGAGAAGCGCTAGAAGGATTTTCGTGGGGCAGACTTGCTGAATATCTGTCTCTGAGAAGAGGTATTACTGCAGTGTAAAAATCTCTGTTGGGTGAGCCAGTTCGGCACCCTAGTTGTACTCAAGAAATCCGCATAATAATAAAACCCTCAGAACTATTGCACCGGTTTTCCCGCATTGGGTTTTTCCGAGGACGATTGTCCAAAAATAACGGTGCCCCTTGTGTGTTTGTCTATTATTTCAATTGTTGATCTGTATATGAGTTAAGATTGCATTTGTGTTTTTTTTTCAATATTTATATGTATAAATAACTTATTAAAGGAATGAACAAGTGGGTGAAATAAACCAGATATTGCAGTAAGGATTTCTAACGTGTCAGATTTAGAAATTTCAACATGGTATCAGAGCATTGCAGATCACAGGAGAACTGAAGACACCAACAAATATCGGAAATTTGCAGCAGTAGCAACTGTCCTGATAGACATAGTTGCTCCTAAGCAGAAGGCAACAAAGGAGTGACGTAGAGGGCCCGCATCATCAATTTGAGCGAGAGAGAGGGCCAGTGCAGAGGCAGAGAAGGCTCACGAAGAGCCATGTCATCCTACTCATCCAGGTAGGCTTGACGCAGTTGGCCAGAGGAGTGATTCAGCCTTTGCCAGGATTGTGTGAAGCTAGAAGGCTTAATTCATTCAATTGTCGGGGCCTAGGGAGCTGTGGGTAGATTGTGGATTGGGAAGTTGGTGGGGTGTTGTTTCTGTCAGAGCAGAACAGTACTTAATAGGACAAAACCAAGGTAGAGGGAGTCGATGCCTTGACGGATTTCTAGCCAAAAAATCTAAATCCAAGTTGCAGTTGCAAAGAGGATTGGAGAGGAACAGTTTGACAGTTGGTGGGAAGATTTCCAGCAAGGAAATCAAGATGTGGAGGGAGATTTCTAGGAGGGAAGTCGAATCTTAGAGGGATTCCGGAAGAGGAGCGAAGATGGCAGTGAATGGACTGAGGGATCAAGACAGGTTGGACGGGGCTTCCAACTTTGTCATCTGGAAGGCCAGGATCTTGTCAGTCCTAGATAGACATCATATCAAGGGCTTGGCCTTAAGAACCGTGGCTATCCCAGTAGACCCAGTCGATAAGGAGAAGTATGAGGATGCAATGGCGAGGGAAAAGTGCATAATCCTTGATGGGGTCAAGGACCATGTCGTACCACATACTGTTGAAAAGAACACGACAAAGGAAATGTGGGATACTTTGACGACATTGTATTAGGGCACTTATGTGCAACGAAAGATGCTATTAGAGAAAACTGTAGTCGTATCTGATGCAGAAGGGGGAGCAGATAGATCTATACCTCCTCAGATTGCAGGAGATTCGAGACCAACCTACTTCCATAGGGGCCACGCCAGATCAGGAGTTCATGGCAAGGACCGCCTTGAATGCAGTCTCCAAGGAGTGGGAGACATTTGTCCAAGGCATTTTGGGCAGAGCTATTCTTCCAGGATGGGAAGAGATGTGGGTAGCTTTTCGCTAAGAAGAGATCAGACTGTTGACCAAGGTTGGGAGAAGCAATAAAGGAGGTCAAATCAAGAAAGAAGAAGAGGAGGATGCGACTCTGGCATCTGCGGGACAACAGGGGAAGAGGAAGAAGAAGGATATCTCCAAGGTAAAGTGCTTCCATTGTGGGGAGCTGGGCCATTATGCAACCTAGTGTCCCAGGAAGAAGAATAAGACAGAGACTTTTGACTCCAAGGCAACTCCAGCTAAGGCGGAGAAAGAAGTTGGGATTGATGACGACTGTGCCATGAGTGCTAATGTACCTCTAGAGAAGAGGTGGGGTGACATCGAGCTATAGTCAGGAGGACTATAGAAGATGAGGGGCAAGATCCTTGAGGTGCCCAAACTCTTGGATCATACACGGCTATGGGAGCCCCAAATGACAGTAGCAGTATGACGGATGTCTGAAAGAAGCAAGATGCGATGGAGCGACAAGGTAATGCTAAGAGTGTAGAGGTCTATAGCAGCGTAGTGGGGGTTGCAGCAGTGCGAGAGGCACAGTGGAGGTTGTAGCAGTGGAGAAGCACAAAGGTGTTTGCAGTAGCGCAGAGGCAACAAAGAGAGCATAGGATAGCAACAGAGGTAGTTTCAGCATCAGGAGGCTTCTAGACCGACAAGGATGTTAGTAGCTAGGTAGATCAATTACTTACTTCTTGGTAACTGAGTTGTAGTGCAGCAGTTAGCAGTGGCAGTGCTATGGGCAACATTTTAGAGAGAGTTGCAGTGCAGATGCAGTGTTGGGAGGAAGGACCGGAAACGACGTAGATGCAGGAGCTGCAGTACAGATGTAGTCGTGGTAGTGGTAGAGCCATGGGCTGCAGGCCAAGCATTAGCAGAGGTACTGATGCGGAAGGATCAAGGTGATTCTTAGTGGTGGAGCATTACTAGAGCACATTCCTCGCTAAGAGGGAGTGTTTATTTGTGGTAGTGTTGATGCCTCGAAAATCGTTGCAACAACAATGGGGGATAACCACCCAGTCCGGACCTTAAAGTAGCTCTTTTTTCGTTTGGTGTGGTGGCTCCGACTGGTTTAACTAGGTCCAGTTACCTTCTCCCTATCACTATTGGTTTATGATGTATCTTTTACTACCAATAGTTAGGGATATCAGATCACTTCTTCTTGTTGATCAGACAAGAGGATGACCCTTAAGCTGATTTGGGTTCAGCCAGCCACAACCAAAATTTTGCCTCTTCGAGAAGCGGACTTAAAAGAATGTAGAAATTACTCTAAATGCAAGTTTATTCTATAATGCAAGCAAAAAGAAACTAATCTTAATCCTATCTTAATTAGGCAGATATAGATCTAACCCAACTAAGAGCAAGATAATTAAAATATTGGGATTTAAACATGTCTTGCTTATAATGAATATCAAGTTAATGAAGTAGTTCAATTAATTGATATTATGGATATCAAAACAAATCCTATTGAGACCTTTTAACTGAAATAATAAACCAACAACATCCTTGGAAGTATTTCACAAAAATGATATTGATTATCAAATCAATAAATCCGATAATTAAACAATAATATGCAGAAATAGTTCATAACACATTACTATTTAATAAATCAGTTTTATAAGATAGATTTCTGAGCAAGTAGTTACTCAGAAATCAGAGTTTAATCCATAAGAACAGAGATACATAATAACAACATTGAGACAAATTACCCATATTGACAAGAGTGCACAAACATGAATAAAATGACACATTCTTGTTACCATAAAAATGAAACTGATATTCGAAACAGTAGTATTAGAAATACCAATTTATTGCATCCGTTTCTCTAACCTTGGTCTCCAACAATCCTTTACATTGCTTGAACTTATGCCTTCAAAACTAGAGCAACAATAGTGCAAACTCTGCCCCTCATACATAATTCAAGATACAAAGGAAAAATCCTCAATAATCACCATATCTGAGATTTTCTCTTCTTTCTCCTACAACTCTAAATTCCTATTACAATAGTGCTTTTAGAAGTATAAAATTGCAGAGGAGAGCAGCCCCTTGTTACATTCTGCAATCTATTATTTGTACTATTTGCAAAGGAATTTTTTCAGAGGAAAGTTTGTTGAAGGCAAATTTGTCAAATCCAATTTTATTTGCTCAAAAATTATAATCTTCAATTGCTGGAGCATTCTCATTGATTGAGATCTTTTTCTCCATATTTCTTCCACTGTTTTTCCGCAAAAAGAAATCAAAATAAATTAAGATGCAATCAATAAAATCAAAATATCATTTCTGGCAATTAAATCAAATCCAATCAAATTCTATTTAAATAAATAATTGAAAATAAAATGTAAGCTTTCTATTGATGCATGTGATAGTTTGATTGGCCAAGGATATTATTGACGAATGGATCTGCATTGAGAAGAGGCTTGGACACATGAAAATGCAGAAAATAAAACTCAGAAAATTGATTTTGTTTTTAGAAATTCGTAGTTTGATCTTCTGCTTGATTTTTTACCCAATAAATGACCAAATCTGTTAGTGAAACCTCCTCAGAAATATTCTCCTTGATTTTATCTTTCCAATGAGCTGTCCTGGGCCTCATTTGGCCAAATAAAACTCAATCTATGGGCCTCCAAAGTTGGTGAGTCAATTTGGCATAATTCTGGAATTTCTGTTGTTGGATTAAAAAATCAAAATTCTAATTAAAAATTAAATCTTAAATTAGAATTCTAATTATCTAATAATTAATTTTAATTTAATTGTTAATTATGAACCAAACTAATTAATTAATAAAAACATTATTAATTAATCTAACTAATTAATTTAATTAACTATTTATAAACTAATTAATATAAATAATATTTAAATTTTAATTAAATTAAATTAATTAGATATTATATATTAATTAATTTAATTAATGTAATACATTAAATATTAAATATTTTGAACTATTAAAAATACACTAACCTACTACTCCACTCCTACTTCTTTACTCATACGTATGAGTGAAAGTTAAGAAATAACACAAGTTAATGCCCCATGCCCTTTTTAATGATTGGGGGAACGACAATCGGGAAGATTGAAGGTCCTCCATTGTGACAATTTGAAAACTCCCGATCCGAGCGTAAAAATATTATTATTATTATTTTTATTTATTAATATATATATATATATATAAATATATATATATATATATATATATATTTTAATTTTTTATGTTTTTAAATTTTGATTTAATTATATTTAATAATTTAATTAATTAAAATTTAATATTAAACAACAATTTTTCTATTTTGGTTTTATTTTTATGAATTTTAGTTTTTAAATTACAACCACTTTAATGAAAATAAATGAAAAATAAACTACAGCCATTTCGAAATTTTGGGTTTTCGAGATTAATAATCAATTTGGGAAATTAGAGCAAATTACTAAAATCTTGATAATTCATGATTTGGCTGAAAAATGAAAATTGTTAGTAATAACTAACTAGGGGTTAATATTTGAAAAAAAATGCGTTATTGAACTAATTTATTTACAAAATGTGCAATATTGTACATTTTATGCATTTTTAACCCAGGCTAGATAAATGACGAGACTTCAAAGGAGTACCATTTTCAAACCAGTGGTCCAAATGAGGCGAAACAAGCGTCAATGGGAAGCTTATAAAAAATTGATTTTAACAAAGCAATCAAAACAAGAATCCAAAGAAAATGAAAATTTAACAAAAGCGTATGATAATTGACTAAATAAAAATCCTAAAAGCTGTTTAGCCAAAATTTTATAGAAAGGGTCCCATTATTGATGTGTTCACCTCAAAAATGGGGGGGTTGTGTTTTTACCACAACAGGTAGCATCGAATGTGCTCTAGCCATGAAAAGTGATGGAGAGGCTAAAGCACATGAGATCTCCAAGACCCAAAAATGGTTTGGGGAAATTCACCCAGTTAGAGAGATATTAAAATAATTAATATTTTTAATGGGGTTCCTAAGTCTAAACTTAGGAAAATTAAAATATTAGTGGGTATTAATATTAACTTGGTGAGAATATTTAGAATGACATGGATCAAACCAAATCTAATCTTAGCCATTGATTAGAGAATCTCGGTCGTTGAAGTCCCAACATGAAAAGTATAAGAGGAGGGTTGAGGGTTAGTTTGAGATACACCAAGATTGATCAGTCAGTTCGATTTTCTGGAGTGGGGTTGCTGAGAAAATTTGAACAAGTGATTTGTTGCAGTGAGGGGCAGTGAGTACATAGCAGAGAGGCAGAGATAGTGCTTGAGGGTCAGCGCAGAGCTTGGAGACGCTGACGCAGAGGTAGCGAGAGCTATGCAAAGGCAAAAGGAGCCACACAGAAGTAGCTAGAGACTGTGCAGAGGCTGAGGGGCCTGCGTGGGTGATGCAGAAGGCTAGAGCGCTGACGCAAAGAGGCAGAAGGTTGACACAGAGGATTCAGGAGTGACGTTGTGGCTAGCAAAGCTGACGTAGAGTCGAGGAGAATCGTTGGAAGGATTTTCGTGGGGCAGACTTGCTGAATATCTGTCTCCAAGAAGAGGTATTACTGCCATGTAAAAATCTTTATTGGGTGAGCTGGTTTGGCACCCTAGTTGTACTCAAGAAATTTGCATAATAATAAAACCCTCAGAATCGCTGCACCGGTTTTCCCGCATTGGGTTTTTCTAGGGACGATTGTCCAAAAGTAACGGTGTCCCTTGTGTGTGTGTCTATTATTTCAGTTGCTGATCTGGATATGAGTTAAGGCTACGTTTGTGTTTATTTTCAGTATTTATATGTATAAATAACTTGTTGAAGGAATGAACAAGTAGGTGAAATAAACTCGATAATGTAGTAGGGATTTCTAATGTGTCAAACTTAGAAATTTCAACACCTTTTACACATCCGAGGTGCAAACAGACCCTTGAACCCTTTTCAATGCGGATCTGCTCCATACTAGATCTCAGATATATGCGAGATCTGTCCCTTCTTATGCAAGATCTCTCCCTTCTAGATTGTGTATACCTGCACCCAATACTCACACAATATTTCAGACAAAAAGTGCGAAGTTCTGATCTGCCTTTTGATGGATACCTTGACGGGGTATTTATAGTAGTGAGTGTTCCTATATTGAGCCGACGTGAGAGTATGAACAATCGTGACTTTTACCCAAGCCAACATGGGTTCCATTTATTTAATAATTTCCTTTTAATTCATTTTGGAGCCGACATAAGATTTCTTTTTGGTTTTGCTTGCAGATTTCAGAGTACTTTTTCTTGAAGGATTTTTCTTGGTCTTGGAGGGCTGCATTGACATAAATATATTTTACATGGGCTCTTAAAGAGCTTCTCTACACATAACATGACTCTTTGACATAATAAAAATCATAAAGACATCCAGAAGAAGCCTTTGACCTAATTACACTTCTTGCTCATGGAGCCCATGAAGCAAGATATACAAAAATAATTTATTTCCTTTTATTACATCATTTACAAAGATCATGTCATTATGAAGACCGAACCTAGTTGCATTTTCTTCAACATTTTGGGTCGTCTCGGGTACTGGTACACCACTAAATCTGGTGTTTTCGACAACATAGCACAAAGGAATATTTAGGGAGCATAAAAATGAAGAAATTAGAGACACAAATTCAGAAATTAGAGGGTGAATTAGAAAAACATGAACAAGATGAGAAGTTATCACAACAAAATACACAATCTCAAGAAGAATTTTTTCAAGGAATTATTAGAAAAAGATGAAGAAAAGTTAAAAGAACTATAATCAAAGCTTGGTTGTGTTGTCGCACAAAATGTCTAGGCACCGCGACAACGCTCAGAGTAAGGGTTGTCACTCCAATCCTTACTTCGTTTAGACTCTCCCCTAGACAAGTCAAGTGGGGTAGTCAATAAGGTGAATGGATGAGGATAACCTGTGGAACATAGACTCTAGGAGATTTTAAGGATGAACAACTTGATGAATTTAAAGCAAGTCATGGTCAATTAAGATAGATAGATTAAAAATGAGACACAATCACAAGATATAAATGACTATAGACCAGTGCCTTTATATTCAATTAACCGTAGATTATGTAAAAACAAGTTATCCAGAACAATTTTCCAATATGTGATGAATAGTGACAATCATGAATGATCAATTTAAATGCCCAAAACAACAATGTGTCTAGCAATCGAATCCCATGAAGAATTACGAAAATTAACTGCTAAGCAATGATTCTAGATTAAAAATGATTTTATTGAGGAATTTAGATCTAGAACAATTAACTTCCTCCAATAGTCAATATGATTTAAAATATTTATTGCACCTTGACCATAGGAAAATCATGAAAATTTAAGATTTTGGACTTAGAACAAAAAAATACCAAGGAAATTCAAATTAGCATCTTAATTATTCTTTGGACAATTTTAATGTGCTAAGCTTATGAAGCAAATTTAATGTGGCAAATGAAGAAATCAAAATCTTTTAATGTGACCGAAAAATGGATCAAAGGGTTAAGAAATTAAAATTTTAATGGGCCATAGGCCACATTAAAATATTAAATGTGAAAGCGGAAATCTCTTTTTAGTTTATTTCAAGTCACAAAAATGAAAATTTTTGTGATATTTTAGACATTTTAATTTCCAAGATTTTTTCATTTTTTTTTTAATTTTTAATGATTTTTTTAAATGAAATCAAAATAAAGTTAAAAAAAATAAAAATACAAATCAAAAATAAAAATAAAAGATCAATTTTTTTTGACATTTCATTTTAGTAAAAAAAATATGAACAAAACAAATAAAAACAAAAAACAAGCAAATAATAATAAAAAAACAAATTTGAATTATTAACAAACATAGACCTAATGTATATACAACACAAATAAAATAAAAAAAGAATTCGAATGAGAGAAATGAAGCTAACCCTAACACATTACACAAAAAAAAAAATAATCGAATGTTTATTTGCTGTGCATGCAGGTCGTAGGAGAACGGAGGCTGCGGAAAGGGAATGATGGCGGCAGGAGCAAAGGGAGCTGTAGCGATGGGCGAGGGGCTGGATGAGAGGAAGGAAAGCTGCGGATAGGCAACATGCAGGGGGACATGGAAGAAGCGAGGGTAAATGGAGCAACGGGATGACAGACGTAGAAGGGAAGATATGATGGTTGTGTGGAGGGAAGAGAGTTGGACAAATGATGAGGGATCCATAGGTCGAGGAGCGAAAGGATGGCTACATGGAGGGAAGAGGATTCGAAGGGGAGAATGGAGCAGCGATGACAACGTTTGGTGTGGGCAGCGCTGAGGAGTGATGAAGGAGCTGGGCAGAGGGGAAATGTAGCGAGGAGTGGCTGCGAATTTGAGAGATATGATGACGGATTTTGAAGACAGCAACGAGAGTGAATGCAGGCTGGATGGGGGATGATGATAGAATTGTAGGTAACCACAAATAGATATGTGGGTATAATGGAGCTGTGGGGACTGCGAATTTGCAAAAAAATGCAACAGAAATGTGGGAGGATCTATTGAACGGCAGCAGTGGAATTACGCAGGGATGAGGGGAAATCCCAAAATGCAAACAAAGAGAAACCCAACAGAAAACACGGCAGAAAATGGTAGCCGAAGGACCCAATTTTTTTCCAGAAAACCTTGATTAAAATGTTATATTTCTGCTTCAAGTTTATTAGTGAAACCCTTAAAAAGCTTCCAGATAAAAACATAAATTTAAATTTAAACCCTTGGATTGCAAAATGTCTGAATAATATCCATGGAAAATTATGTTGATGAACTTTAGAGATCTAGATCTTACCTTCAAGGGCCTAGATCTGAACTCTACACAGTTTTCTTCTTTAGATCTGTAGTTGCACGACAACAAGAAAACACCCAAACGATATATATAATGATAATACTAAAACCCAGAAAAATCCAAGTCAGAAAACCAAAAATAATTACATATCTATGCACAAAAATGGTAGATCTATCAGATCTAGGGAGTGTGAGTCCAACTCTGCTCCCAGATCTGATAACCTAAGGCTCTCAACAACTAGATTTATCAATTTTGTACATAAAAAATGATTTTGTTTAGATTTTGAAGGAGGTGCTTAGCTCGAAGTCCTTCATGCATCACCAGTAAAATTCTTATGATAAGCTCGAGATTAAATTTAGCTGGGCTTTGCAGAAAACACGGATCGGGAGTTCGCTGGTCCAACTGAGAACTTCCCCGAACGCCCGATGATCTAAAAATCAAGATTTTCCAGCGAAACGCAATCCAACCTTCAAAATAGAGCGAGAAAATGATAAAATTCAGATAAATAGAGATACCTGCTAGTACATTCAAAATTTAAATTATCACTTAAATCCCGACGACTGAGCAAGATACCTGTACTCAAATCATTCTTCAGAAGCTATCATCAATGGCTAAAAAAAAATTACGCATGAAAAACGACACATCTTACAATATTTTTATGAAGAGTAACACCGACGAAGATTAACCCCAAAGTCTTTCTTTATTATTCAAAAAAAAATTTACATGAGAGCTTTTCGCTTAACACACGACTAAAAGGTCATATCATTCCACTGACAAATGACTTCCTATTTAAAGATAAATCCTCCAATGGCTAGTTCGAGTGATCTTCATCAAAGCAATCTCAACCGTTGATGAAGATTAAAATTCTTTTTAATCTCATTTGTCGAAATATTTAAATATTTGGTGAAATTTGATTTTTTCAATTAAATGCATTTTAATTAATTCAAAAATTATTTTTTTGAATTAATTTCCCTAAAATTTTGACTTTGATTTATTGCCAGGGATCAAAGGATTAAACTTTATCAAAATAATTATTTTACCTTAGTCCCTAGACCTCTTAAAATTTAGTTTTTAAGGATCGACGAATTTTGCCTTTTGGAGAATTTAAATTCACCTAGGACCTAGAATTAATTAAATTTCTGGCTTAGGATTTTAATTATTTTTTGCTAAGAAAATTTAATTAATTAACCTATGAGGAGATAAATTATTTTTCCAACCCTCAAGACACTGTATATCATGATTTTCATATTTTTTACATCTCAAGGGGGAAAACTCATTTGCAAAAGACCCTCATAGACTACCAATTTCTGCCACACAAATATAATCGAGCAGACCAAGCAATTCGTAATAAAATAACCTAACCAAGTAGTTAGGATTATTCCCAAATCACTTTTAGATAGACTCGATCTAGAACACTAGGACTCCCCTAAGATCCTAGTGACAAAATCCATTCCAGCTATGGGGTAAGACTGAAAGAAAACTCTGTCAACCATCCGAGAACGGATCGGTGAGATAAAAAACCTTCCGGAATGTAGATCGTCACTATAAAAGTAGGTTTACCTAGGGAATTACATACACGACACGGATCTACTGAGATTATTTACATTATACACATGCAAAAAGGGTTTACATAACATTTTGGAAGTGAAATTGATGATTATAGTTGTACGGCACGAACACATCAATTAGGCGCTATCCCTTTACGAAAAAAGGGGGTGTACTGCTATGGGTTGTTGACACGTAGTGGTCAACAAGTTGCACAAATCAAGTTGAAAAATGAGTAAGCTACATGAAGAAAGTTAGAACAACTTACCAACATCTAGTCATTTATTGATAAATAAACAGTGACCAATTTAGTTGAATTAGAAAATCATTAGATATAAAACTCCAAACCATGGAGAAATAAACGAATACAGATCCAATTGAATAAAAAATCAGAGATATGCATATCTAATTGAAGTAGGGATATCTTCATATGTCGACATAGAAACAACAGATATAGAAACCTTATAAGATCCAATGCCTCTACTGATAAAGTTTTAATAATCAATAGAGTGACACAAGTGTATGAAGAAGACATATGCCAAAAATGAATCAAAAAAATACTAAAATTTTGACGGTGTCATAAAATTGACTATACATCATAATAGAAACAAGAGGTATGAAAAACTAGAATTTTATTAGTGATGGAGTCATTAAAGACATTGACACCAATCCCTTTTTATTTGGCTAGTAGGTTGTTGCATAACCTAACTACCTTTTGTTACTTTACACCTATTACACTTAATGTCTGTCATTACTAAATAGTAAAGCCAGATATAATGTGCATTTATTAAATATTATAACATTAATCCATATTGGAACATTATGCTCTAACACCAAGAAAGATAGAAAAACACACCTTATCAATGTCCTAATTGCAATGGATGATACTTGAACCAGTCAACATATCAAAGTTGCGCTGAATAATGACAATGTTTGAACTACATTTTGAAGAATATTAATTTCAATGCAATTGGGTCTCAAGATATAAGTCAGTGTAGGAATCATAACATAAAAAGTTCAATTCAAGTGTTGAGAAATCAAGGGGGTAGCGCTTAGGGTAATTTCTCTTTACTTGATAATTGTTTGTGAATTTATGTTGGCTTCTTGTTACTTTACTATGTTCTGTTCATCAAACAATTACCAAAACAATAAACAATGAAGATCACAAATATACAATGAATACAAGAAGTAGTCTCCAAGCTAAGGCAAAACCCCTCCAAAGGGAAAACCCAAAAAATTCTTCTCTTCTTATAGAATCATATTGAATGAGGAATCCAAGACCCAAACAACAATACCCCAAGACCTTCAACAAGACCCAAGTCAACCCTCCTCCCAAGCTCTTTCAGCAATATAAAGTCAACTTAAGTTAACACCTTCCAAATTAGTTCTAGCAACAAAGTTTCAGCCTGCAACTTCATAATTTTGGCCCCCAGCATCAGAATTTTGGACCTGCAGTAGATCTGCAAATTCGGCCCTGCAGTAGCCCCAGAAATTTCACATGTGTGAGAGTTTTAGGGAAGATTCTAGCGCAGAAAACTCAATTATTCTTTCTTCTCTCTCTCTTGCTTCCATCTCCTTCTCTTGAATTCCGCACTTCTTCTCTTGCAGATCAAACTTGCTTGAGTGGTGCTTCAAATGAGGTCGAACTGTCTCTATACATACACATCTAGGAAGTGGAATTACCCCTTCCTAGGCCGACTTGGTCTTGGAGACACAAAAATTACATTTCTGACTTAAATAAATTTATTTTTCAATTTTCTTTTCAAAGTCCAAATGGAACTTGACTCAAGGACAATAAATTGACTTATGACTTATGTTGCAGGAAGCGGTCCCCAAGGTGGCGTATCCGTACCCGAAATTCCCGAAACGCCAAAACGTCACCAAAACGTTGGTGAAATGCCTGGGTGGCATTTCCTGATTTGGAAATGCTGCTGAAACGTTTCAGTGGTGTTTTGGCCCAAATCTGCCCTGTTTCTGCCCGATTTTGCCCCGTTTTTGTGACTTTTGCTTCTACGGGCTCACTCAAGCACCTAAGAAGGTTGTGGGGCCCTTCTACCACCAAAATCAATGTAATATAACACTAAATTCTACGTCTAATCACTCCACAAACTAATTTATCTCTAATCAATCCACGCTTTAGTTCTGCTAAAAAAACAACTTGTTATATTTTTGTTAATGAAGATGAGGATTAGAATTAGAAGATATTTAACTATACTTGTCATTAGCTCATGTTATGTTTCATTTTCAGCACATATAGCCATGTATAAAAGCTGATTTTGGATGTAAAGCGTCATGTATAAAGGCTGATTTTCGAATCTTGGATGTACAACCTCATTTATAAATGATAATTTAGGATTTTGAATCATTTAATCATCTATGAGGGTTAACATAGACTGGGTTTCCCTTCTAAAATGTCATTTATGTGTCTCATTCTTTTTGTTCTTGCAAGATGCATCATTAACTTATTTGTACAGAAAAATTGTGTACGCACACACACACACACATATATATATATGATGTTTCGCCCAACGTTTCCATCTTTTGGGGGTCACGATCCCATCCGTACCTGTTTCGGAAACTTCCAGAGTTTTGGCGTTTTGTGCAACTTAACTTATGACAAATATTCTTTTGACTCAATAAACCCTAGAAGCATGAAGAACATGCTTGACCTAGTTGACCAAATAATTTGAGCATGAAACCCATGCTTGAAAATAATAATTTTTTTTTCTTCTTTTGGATCTTTTATATAAAATATATAATGACATAGGTACAATATCAATTATGAAGACTGAACCTAGTTACATTTTCTAACATCAAGAACCCTATAAATGGATGGCTCGATAGAGGATCAAACTATTGTGGTCTGATCCTTTGACAGTTTGACAATTATGAAGAATATTAATTCTAGTGAACTTGGGTCTCAAAATAACAGTCATCTTAGGAATCACAATACAAAAAGTTCAAATCAAGAACTCTATAATTGCACAGTTCCACAGAGGATCAAACAAGGGTGGTTTGACCCTCTGACAATTGGACAATTCTGCTCGGCATTTCGAACATAATATGTTCTTGTGTCTTCAACAATCACAACTTTAAGAATGAAGAATTATGAGAAGGCATTACATACTAGAACGAAGACATAGCTTTTTCCATAAAATGCTTAGAGGACAAAGCATCTTCGAAGGGAGAGGAAATGTAATGAATATATATACATAACTAAACATAACATAATAATGATAATAATAATATAAACTAAGCGACATAACTATTCACTGCATGTAAGTATACTGCCACGAAGTTTGTCGCATGATCATCTCATCTATTTATTATCAAGTATATAAATATTTATATCCTACATAGATCTCAACTGTTTCCTACTTATTTTGGATATTTTCTCATAAGTGAAGTACAGCTCATAATGCTTTGCTCCCTACTCACAAGCTCCACAGGTCATTGCTCAGGCTTCATGCTCTCAGGTGACTCACTCTACTAATTATGATAGGATGAATGCTCATCGTTGTCACTAATGACCGTTCAAAAACCTAGAGTTGTTGTCCACAATATGAAATTGCTCAGGCTCCATGCTCTCAGTTCCAAGGATATATGCTTGGGCTCCATGATCCTCCTCAAATAATACAAGGAACTCTCCAGCAGAAGGTAAGGGCAGGGCAAACCTTGAGAGTTTGATTGCAGTGGGGACCCAAAGACTAAGTTTCCAAGGTTCATCTACAGATATCATGGTTCCCCTTCATTCCAACGAAGGGAAGTTAGAGACATCATAAGATCAACCAAATCTGAAAATTTCACTTATTGATTCTGATTGTATCAAAATGAGAGGGACAAAACCCAATAGGGATTCTTTACTATTTTTTCTGTTTCTCAGCTATCCAGCTACAGGCACAGATACAGTGGAGCTACATAATATAAGTGAAAGCTAGAAAGTTTTATCGTGTCAGAGGCCCAAAGACTAAGTTTTGAAGGTTCATCTGTTGACATCGGTATCCCCTTTCATTCCAAAGAAGGGAAGTTCGAGACATCTGAAGCTCAACCAGATTTGAAAATATCATTTAATGTTTCTCATTGTAGAAAGATGAAAGAGACAAACTCTAAAAGGTGTTCTTAAACTTTTCTAATGTTTCTCAACTCTCCACCTACATGCGCTGAAATGGTAATTATACTTTGTTGCCTGATGTTTGATAATAATTGATGTTTTCTTTTCTTCTACCAAAATTAAAAATAACTTTGAGGTAGGGCATGTTGCATATTTCTCCCATGAATATCTGAACTGTCTTTGATTTCTGGGTTGCAAAGTACATATGTAAATGCTTTCAATACCACCTCTTACACCTTTGACTTCTAAGAAATCCAGTTGTCACTAGAAGTTTTCTTTTATTATATGGTTATATTCCTTTTTTAACATTGCTCAGGCATGATGTGGCTATTCCTTATAGGGATTGTATCTTCATAACAAATGTGAAATTGTTATATACTGTCTAGATAAGATGTAAAACTATCAAATATTGAAATGTAATTTTATATAATCAATTTAGTTTTTACGTATGCAAGTGTGAAAACATTGATTTCAAAATTCTCCATATTTTTTCCTGTAACTATTCTAAGTTTCCAAATTTTGGGTAAAAGTGGATGATGGTAATGATCTACTTTGTGAAGTTTGATCTTTGTATGACTGTCTAATGCTCTAATTTCCATTTGTCCAGGAAGGAGCTTTCAGCAGGAAAAGAAGTTTTAGAAATAAGCTCAAGAAGGGTATCTATATTTCGATTTATATTAGCATTTTCCTACATGCAAATGCTCATACATGTTTCATATTCTCCTTGTTTTTGTTCTAGTTTCTACTTCTGGATCAGTTAAAAAACATAAAATGCTTCTTGGGATGTTGTGGTTTGTATTCTGCAGAATATGATTGATAGGTTTTGTTGGAGCCCAAGTGTGAACTCAGGTTACTTAGGAAATTTCATGGCATGTAAATGTAAAATACTAAAATGCATAGATAAATGAAAAGGAAATAAGATGAAATTGAAATGAAAAGTGCATGTATGAGGGAGGGAAAAGTAGTTAGACGTATTTTAGTAAAAACATTAAAATATTCCTTTCATGATTTTAGGGTTAGGGGTTTTATATTGGGAACCGAGCAAGGATATTGGGGGCAGTCTTTTGGGTCTCTTGAGAGTGATGTAGAGGGCTGTCTTTGGAGTTTGGGTGAAGCTTGGAGAGGCTGCATATTTTGATGTAAATCCTTGTTTGTGTTAATGTGAATCTGGATCCCTGTGTTGGGTATATTTGCAACAGTGTTTTCGTGTTTAATTTTCAGTTCAATGAGTTTATTTTCAGCACTTGTGTTTGTTTGTGTTAGTTTTTGTAGCATTGAATGCGTTCTATCCACAAAATTTTGTAGAGAGGCTAGAATACATGAGAACTCCAAAACCCACAAATCGTTTCTGGAAATTCCACCTAGGAGTGTTTCAATTAGATTATTAACTAATTTTTAAATATTTCTTAAGTCTAAACTTAGGGAATATGGTTAATTAATCAGTAGTAATTGAGATAAGGCGCGAATCATCTAGAAACTCACAAGAATCGACCCAGAAATGATCCTATCCATTGATTAAGTTTTAATCTTGGCTATTGGTGCTCTAACAATGGATCATAAAAGAAAGTCAATGTGGTGATGGAGATCATCCAGGGTAGATACTTAGTTGCCTAGACAATTCGATTTTCTTAGTAGCAACAACTCAACAGAGAAGATAGAGCCAGAGGGTGAGTGGCAGGTGGAGTAGGAGAGCAACAACATTCTAAGAGAAAGTTTTTAGCGCCCGAAAGAGCCAAAGGAAGAAAGGCCAAAATATTCACAGGGCTAGTGTAGGGACTGCATAGAGGTTGATGCAAGCCTCTCATGCAGAAGTTGGGGAAGCTATTTCGAAGGCAAAAAATAGCTGTGGGGTGAGAGAAAATTCTCACAATATTTTTGCCAGTGTTTTCTTCATATTAGATTGCCAGTTGGGCATCTAAATTACTGTACTCAGATTTGTTGCTAAACATTAATAATAAAACCCTCATCTGCTGCAACGGTTTTCCCAAGTTGGGTTTTTCCGGGGACAATTGTCCAAAAATAACTGTCAATTTTATTGTGTGTGTGCTAGAATTTCTGAGTTTCTGGTATTTTATTTTCTGCAGTATTTATATCTTGAAAATTGCAGCTGTGATTTTATTCGTAATTTATCATAGTAAATAAACTACAAAATTAATTTCTGAGTTAGAAGAATAATCTCCAGTAGCTGCAACAGATAGAATTTTCACATGGTATTAAAGCTTAATTGATTAGCCAAGAAGCTTAGAAGCAGAAAAAGGAATTTCGTTGTTCAGAGGAAGCAATAGATCGAAATTCCCGGAGAGGCTGCGCAGAGCCCAGTGCAGGGAATCCGAGTTGCTAGGGCAGCAGTTCGATTTCTTTAGTTGAGAGGAGGTAGGAAAATCGAATTGCCTAGTTAGTGATTGCAACAGTCAAGGGGAGTAGTTGCAACTCAGTTTTCCCACTGAGCAAAATATTGGTTGGACGCAAAAAAGGTCTTGCTGCAGGCTGCAGAATTCACATCGGGAGGAAAAGAGAAATAGAACACTAAATTTGTTCCAGTTTAGCCATGGACAGAAGTAACATTTAGGAGACTTTAGATTTGTCTTCCAGACTGGAAGACGAATTTGCTTTCCTAGCATGATCAACTTCATAGGGAGTTTGGTACATAGATAGTGGAGCTTCAACTCACATGACAGGGGTTAGAGAATATTTCTCTAGCTACAAAGAGGAGCAGATGGATTTCCAAATTACTATGGGAAACAGAACGAAATGTACTTCAGCAAGGAGAGGTACCATAGAAATTCAGCGGGAGTCGGGAGCAAGCACCAGTGCTTCAGATGTATTGCATGTGCTAGGGTTGGTTATGGACCTAATTTCAATATCCCAGTTACAAGATAAAGGGTACGATGTTCACTTCGTAGGGAAGAAAGTGAATGTCAAGCACCCGAGCTGGAAGAAAGTAAGACAGATTGGAGTTCGAAGTAACAGGCTGTACCGATTACAAATCGATTCTCCAATGGCATTGATAAACGACAACAATAGCAGTGGGAAGGAGCTGAATGAATTATGGCATAGAGGAATGGGACATCTACATCATGGAGCACTCAGGATGCTCAAGGAAACCGTAATAGGGGTTCTTGAACTAGGGACTGAACACAATGATGTATGCAGAGGGTGCGTAGTTGGGAAGTATTCTAAGGTGGCATTTCCAAGGAGTGATAGCAAGTTGATGGCGTGTTAGGACTTATACACTCAGATATTTATGGCTCGATGTCCACTAGAGCTCTCAGCGTTGTTGAGTATTTCGTCACCTTTATTGATGATCATTCTAGAAAATCTTGGATCTACTTCTTGAAGACCAAGGATGAGGTCCTCAATCGTTTCAGAGAGTTTAAAGCTCTTGTGTAGAATGCGACGGGGAATAAGATCAAGGTATTTCACTCAGATAATGGTGGAGAGTATATTGATAAAGACTTCACAAATTTCTGTGTGAAGGAAGGCATCAAGAAAGAATGGACCACTCCATATAATCCATAGAATAATGGTGTAGCAAAGTGGAAAAACAGAACCATTGTTGGAGCTGCAAAAGCTATGTTATTTGACCAGGATGTACCCAAATTTCTTTGGGTAGAAGCATGTAACACGACAGTGTATATTTAGAACAGAACTTCTCATAGACCATTGGGGAAGAAAACGCCAGGAGTCTTCACAGGGAAGAAACCTGAAGTTAGCCACCTCAAAATTTTTGGCAGTGTTTCTTATTGTCACGTGCCAGATGATAAAAGGACCAAATTGGATCAAACTTCAGAGAAGGGGTTTTTCATTGGGTACAGTGAAACCTCAAAGGCATTTAGAATCTACATTCCTACAAGTAGGAAGATAGTAGTAAGACGAGATGTGAAGTTCATGGAGGACCGAGCTTTCAGGAGGTCTCGAGAGATACTTGCCAGTGATTAGAATCAGTCAGTAGAAGCTCCTTTAGTCCAATAACAAAGGTAGCCATAGGAGCAACTAGTGGGACAAGCAAGACAGTCACAAGGATCAAGTACTGTGACTAGTACCAGTATTTCCTCAGTGGCAGGTAATCTAGGGAGTTCTCAGCAGATGGAGTAGCAGAGACGGGATGAGGAGGAGCTAGCAGAACCTCCCACAGCTAGTGGTCGAGCTAGTAGAGAGGTTTGTCAGACATTAAGGGATGTAGAAGAGTTTATTGGGATTCCTAGGACGAGGAAGAGACAACGTAGACAACCTGACAGATACCAAGCATTGGTAGCTCAGGTTACAAAACCTTCCAGCTTTTAGGAGGCCGCACAACATCAGGTGTGGATAGATGCCATGGTAGAAGAGTATAGCTGTATCATGACGAATGATGTTTGGGAGGTAGTGCCTAGGCTAGAAGACAAATCAGTTGTAGGTTCGAGATGGATCTACAAGATCAAGTATGCAGCAGATGGTAATGTGGAAAAGTACATGGCTAGGTTCGTGGCAAAGGGGTTTCACAAAAGGAAGGGATAGATTATGAGGAAACCTTTGCCCCAGTTTCCAGATAAACTTCCATCCAACCAGTTATATCTCTAGCAGCTCAAATGGGATGGCAGATTCACCAGATGGACGTCAAGACAACCTTCTTGAACGGAGTGATAGAGAAGGAAGTGTACATAGAACATCTAGGGGGCTTTGAGACTCAGGAGAGTCGCACACATGTGTGCAAATTGAAGAAGGCTCTACACGGGCTCAAGCAAGCTCCCAAGGCATGGTATGGTAGAATTGACACCTACTTGCAACAAATGGGGTTCATCAAGAGTGATGCAGATCCCAACCTTTACTATCTAATGGTAGAGGATGAGCCCCTCATTCTAGTTTTGTATGTGGATGATCTATTCTTGACTGGATCATTAGGGCTCATAGAGGATTGCAAGGGGAACTTGGCATCAAAATTTGACAACTCCCTGCCTCTCGCACTGCTTCAAACCTCTATGTGCCATCCTGCACTGTTGCAATCTCCTTTATGCCTCTCGCATTGTTGCAGCCTACTAGCTCTACGCTGCCTAGGACTACTGTATTGTAGTACACTGCCGCTTCATCTGCATCTGTTTCTATTGACATCTACCAGTCCTGCTACTTCTCACTTTGGGGTTCCCATAGTAATGATCTGATCTAAGAGTTTGGGTACCTCAAGGATCCTAACCGTCATTCCCTGTAATCCTCTTGACTACAACTTGATGTCTCCCCACCTCTTCTCTAGAGGTACATGAGCACTCATGGCACAACGGTCATCCTCCTCTACCTCCTTTTCCGCCTTTGCTGGCGCTGCCTTGGAGTTAGACACCTCTCCCTTATTCTTCTTCTTGGTACACTGGTTTGCATAATGCTCCTATTCCCCACAGTTGAAGCACTTTATCTTGGAGAGGTCATTTTCTTCCTCTTCTCTTGCTTCCCCGCAGATGCCAGAGCTGCATCCTCTCCCTCTTCCTTTTTGATCCAAACTCCTTTGTTGCTACTTCCTGTCTTGGGCAACTGTCTGATCTCTTCTTGGCAAAGAGCTGCCCACAATTCTTCCCAATCTGGCAGATTCGTCTTGCCCAACATAATCTGGACAATTGTCTCCCACTCCTTGGAGACTGCATTTAGGGCCGTCCTCACCATCAACTCTTGATCCGGTGTGGCCCCTATGGAAGTCAGTTGGTCCTTCAATATGTTGAGGAAGTGATCTATCTGCTCCCCCTTCTGCATTTGGTATGACCGCAGTTGATTCTCAAGTAACATCTTCCTTTGCACGGAAGTATGCTGGTTCAACTTCTTCAAGGCGTCCCACATTTCCTTTGCCGTCTCCTTCTCGACAATATGTTGGACCACAGGATCCTTGACCCCATCAAGGGTGATGCATTTCACCTTGGCCATTGCCTCGTACTTTTCATTGTCAACCGGGTCAACTAGGATAGCCACTGTTCTCAAGGCAAAGGCCTTGATCCGATGTCTATCTAGAATGGACAGGATCCTGGCCTTCTAGCAGCTTCCTTGATTGAAAAGATCTTCAATCCATTGATTTCAGTGTTCCACGGGGACGCGTCCCCCAGGGTGGGGTGCGCGCACCCCTTGCACCCCACGCACCCGGGACGGGGAGACTCTTGGGGGTGCGTTTCCCCACGTCCCCCTTTTGGGGAGACTCGGGGAGACGCAAGGGGGTGCGTTTCCCCAATGTGGGAGACTCGACTCCCCGAAAGGGGTACTTCTGGGCGTCCCCCCCAAAAATGGGGTTCTTCTGGGCGTCCCCCCGAAAATGGGGTTCTTCTGGGCGTCCCCCCAAAGATGGGGTTCTTCTGGGCGTCCCCCTGAAAATGGGGTTCTTTTGGGCGTCCCCCTTCATTTTTGTCTAATTACCCTTTATAAAAAAATAAATAAAAATTAATTTATTAAAAAAAAAAAAAAACTAAACTAGCAATTACAAATGATGACTTCATGCAGCAGATGGATGTAGAGGACCAATCATTGAGATTGGGTCCTTGAAGTTGACTTTATTTTTAGTGTTCATTTTCCATTTTTACTTTTCAGTTTTACTTTTAAGTTTTAACATTTGAGTTGTGACACTAGATATTGATGACTGACTCTTCACTCTTAACTATTTTTGAGTTTGAAACTTTGAGTTATATAAATTGAAAATCTTAATTTAGTGTTCAATTTAGAATCTAGAAGACTAGAATGATGACTGATGAATTCATAATTTTCAATTTTCAATTTAATTTTTAAATCAATCATTCAATGTAGATTATAGAATGATGATTGATGAATGATGAATGATATGGATCAATGTACATTGTATTTGAATATTCATATTGAATTTTATTATTGAATCTTATGGTATTGAATCTTGATGAATTAGCATTTAGAACATTATAATGAGTATGTCATATGAATGATGTATGTATCAAAATGAATGATGAGGACGGACCAAGATTCAATTACAATATGTTATTATTTGATTCAATTGTGAATTTAAATTTTATGTATGGATCAAATTTGAAATTTCAATGTATTGGTATTACTGTAACTAATTAGTCTATTTAATATGCTTTCATTATTGAACAATGAATATGAACATGAAAATTTCAAAATTATATACATATATAAAATATATATAATTAAAAATTATATTATATAATATATACCTCGACGTCCCCCTGTCTCCCCTAAATTTCCCTAAAATTTGAGGGTACTCCCACACGTCCCCTTTGTGCATCTCCCCGCACCCGCGTCTCCTCGTCCCAGAGACTTGGTGGAACATTGCTTGATTTGCTTCATTTCTCATGTCATCACGTCATCATCCCATGAATTCCATAAGTTGGATTTCCTGATGAAACACTTGCTTCTTTTCTAGATTAGTGAACCCTTCGATGAGGATCCCTTCAGAGAATCTTGAGGATCTTGCATATCCCTATTTGACAAATGTTTCCTTTTTGACTTGATGTATGATGAGCCTTGTCCTGGATGACTTCTTCCTTTCTTGCAATGTCCAATGAGGTTCCCAAGAGCTATATCCTTCATGTTTGACTGCCATGGATTTTGTCCTTCATGATTCCCATGGTGATGTCACGAGCTCTTTCTTTTCATTCTTCCATGATGCCACGATGCATCTTATTATCATTGTCATATCTTATAACAGGAGCTTATAATAAGACCCATTTGTGAGGGATACTATCCCAATCATAGTAGAGATTTGTTACTCCATCTTTCCTTGGCCTTTTTCTCCAGCTTCCTCCATCTATTCAGTGATATGAGCTTCCGTAATTTTAGCTATACCTATTCTGCCTTGTTTGAGGACCAAACTTCCCTTTCCTTTCTGCACATGATTTAGTCCTTTACCCTTCAATACGTTTGCCATCAATTTGTCTTTCTCTATTTAGCATAGAGACCATAAGTTGTCGAATGAGGTAACCTTCTTGTCCCATGGATATTTGTTTCCTTGATTATTTGTTAGAACAATGATGATTATCTTCCTTACTAGATCTTGTAGATGGGACCTTATGAAGATACCCTACATCCTTTGATACCCTTTACTTTCATGTAGATCAGATTTCATGTGACCTTCTTCATTACACCTTCAGAGAGTGAGTTTTTCTTTGATGTCTCCAATACTGCTATATGAGGGGATCTTTCATAAGTATCCCTTTTCATGAATTCAGAGGAGACCTCTTGATGAGCTCAGCTACTTAGAGGACTATGTCTATCCTCTTTCTTTATGCAAGGAATCTTGATGACCCATCCAATTTATAGATGTCCTTGCAATCATGAAGTCATTTAACCAAACTTGATTATAGAATGAAAAGATACTTACTTGTCATGTGAAGGTGAAATCTTCACCTTGATTGCTTTGATGATGGTTGAGGAAGATATACGAGGACTTCTTTTTTTGGATGATCTTCTTTCAAATGAGAAAGCCTTTTCTTAATAGAAAAGGTTGCTTGTTTTGATAGGGATGATTTGCTGCTTCCTTGGATGATCTTCTTCTCGGATAAGGAGACGATCCTTGCTTGATTATAGAATGAAAAGATACTTACTTGTCATGTGAAGGTGAAATCTTCACCTTGATTGCTTTGATGATGGTTGAGGAAGATATACGAGGACTTCTTTTTTTGGATGATCTTCTTTCAAATGAGAAAGCCTTTTCTTAATAGAAAAGGTTGCTTGTTTTGATAGGGATGATTTGCTGCTTCCTTGGATGATCTTCTTCTCGGATAAGGAGACGATCCTTGCTTGATTATAACCTTGAAGATGACAATGCCTTCTTGCCTTCAATATGTCCTTCCTTCTTTTGTAGAGTAGGTCAGGATTGCTTCAATCTTTTGCAAGATGACGAGATCTTCATTTTGAGATCCTTGAGTTTCATAGATTTGTAGATATCTTGATGAGTCTTGGTGATGTGGAGACATAAGTTCTTGATGTGGAGTTACCTTGCTATTGTAGACTTGATCCTTTAATCTTTGACAAAACCCTTAAACGTGTTTTGATGCCCTTCTTGAAGATTGATCCTTGTATGTCTCTTTTGTTGCCCTTCCTTTGACTTCAACACCCTAGCTCTGATTCCATGTTGAAGAATCTAGGGTAAATGTAGTTAATGTGATTCTTCTTAGCATGATAACTATTTGTGAGGTGTTTTCAATTTTTCTTCTTATACCAATCTTCACTTATTATTATTAGAGTGTGTCTTCTTTAGTTCATTAAATAGCTACCAAAACAAAGAGACAAGAACAAAAGATGTTGGCATTCTACCAGGGCCAAAACTTCTCCCTCTTGGAGAGGAAAACCCACACAAAATTCTTCTTATAGAGATTCCAATTGATGAATACCAAGACCATGATCCTTGACCTATTTGGCCACTCCAAGACCAAGACACCAATCCTCTTTCTTTGTCAATGCTGAGCTCATTGTCATTGCTACACCATTACTACACTTCATTATTGTTGTATCAACTTTGTTGTTCCTTCATTGAGGTCTTCATCAACTAGATCTCCATGTTGAGATATGTGTTGGAGAGCTGCCTTTTGATCCATCGAGATCATGACTGTCTCATTATAGCCTTCACGGAGATCATAACCATGATAGTATCATGTTTGCACCTTGACTGAGAATGTGACTCTGTTTATCATGATTGCACTGAAGTCTTGTATTGATTGAGATCTTACCTGTCATGGCTATGTCGAGAATATATCACTGTAGGATTATTGACTTCTTATCATGGTTATGCCAAGACTGTGTGGGACTGTATACCCCTGTCATACTCATTTGAAAACCATAGAGTCCTTCTCCTAACTGAGGTACTGTACAACTCCTTCATCTGATATTCCTGTAACCCTGAACTTGACTGAGATTTCAGAGAGGTGTTCGAGGATGATACTATAATTATGACCAAGATTTTAGAGAGGTGTCCAAGGATGTCACTGTAATTTTGACCGAGATTTCAGAGGTACTTTCCTTGACCGAAGTTTTAGAGTTATTCGAAATTGTATGACTATAATTCTGAACTTTACACGCCTGTTTATAGTTGTTATGTCTCCATAAATAAGTCGACATGTCCACTGAACCGGTGTGTCTCCTTTTTATGAGCCGACTAAACAGTTATATATGTATTGAGGTAGACATGACTATTCTTTTTCATCGTTTAGCTTGCAAGCTTCTTCTTGTGCTTGTCTTGGAGGGCTATTTGTCAATTCTATAGACTCATATTTTTCTCATGCTCAAGAAGAGCTTCTTAATACATGACATTGACTCTTTGACTTATCCTAAGGCTCTCAATGGGAGGTGCTAATAAATAAACCTCTTGCTCATGAAACCCATGCAACAAGGCATAATAAATTCATTTTCTTATTAATCATAATTACAATGTCATGAAGATCGAACCTAGTTACACCTTAAACATGGAGTTCTGAGTGTTGCTAGTCTCTGCGCTAACCCTCTGAAGCCTCTACGCTGCTGCTAACTCTGCTCTGTGCCAACTGCACTGCTGCCAACTCTGCTCCGCGCTCCTCAGTCTCTGGCCCTCCTAGCCACTGCAACTGTCACTCTGACACTCCTCTGCACCAACTGACACTGGTCCATCCTGCTTCTATTGATCTGGACTCCTGTAGGAAGGTATTGATCCAAGAGGTGGAGTCCTCAAGCATCTTGCCGAACTGCAGTTCTTTCGAACTACAATTCTAGATCACCTCACCTCTTCCCTTGAGGTATCTGGGCAACCATGATAAACTCTTCCTCAATCTTTGTGGATGCAGACTTCGGATCATGCTTCTCGTCCTTGTCCTTCTTCTTGAGAGGACACTGTGTAGCGTAGTGACCAAGTTCAGCACATTGGAAGCACTTGATCTTCGAAACATCTTTCTTCTTCTTTCACTGCTCTTGCTGCCCCTTAGATGCAAGGGTTGCATTTTCTTCCTCCTTTGGCTTCGTCCCATTGCTGCTGCTGCTATCAAGTTTGCAGTTGACTAAGTCTCTCCTCATCTCTTCCTACTGAAGAGTGGCCCACATCCCTTCCTAATTTGACAATCTCTCTCTAGCCAGGATGCTTTGGACAAATACTTTCCATTCTTCTGAAACAGAATTCAGGGCCAGCCTCACCATGTCGGTAGGCTGAGGTGTTGACCCCACAACTGCCAACGAGTCTCAGATTTCCTGAAGCTTCGTTAGGAATGGATCAATGCGTTCCCCCTTTCGCATCTAATCTGCGTGGATCTCATCTTCTGCTCCAAGTACATCTTCCGTTGCTCGGAAGATCCTTTATATAACGTGGCCAATGCTTCCCACATCTGTTGGGAATTATCCTTGCCGACAGTGTGACACACTACATGATCCCTCACTCTGTCGAGGATCAACCTCTTAGCCTTCATCATCTCGGCTTTGTACTTCTTCAGCGGGTCTGGATACGCGGTTACAACGACCACACTGTCAACATAGGTTTTGAGATCGTGCTCTTCCAGAAGGCATGATATCCTTGCCTTCCAGATCACGTAGTTGGATGCACCTTCCAATTGATCCTGATCTTGCAATCCATGACCTGCAATCTCAGCCAGTGAAATGTCGAATTGCCTCCTCTCTCTCCTCTGCGTTGCTGCTGGGCTTGTGAAAATTTCTGAATCTTTACAAACAAAAATCCTACTACAGTCACTAGTTTATCATCTCCTACTTGTTATTTCTTTCAACAAGTTATTTAATTATAAACAATGATGAAAAACACTACTGTAGACTACACTGACATACAAATCATAAACTGAAACAATAGATGAGACAAACACACAAGGGACACTGTTATTTTTAGACATGTCCTTGGAAAAACCCAATGTGGGAAAACTGGTGCAGTAGATAGAGGGTTTGTATTATTAAGCAAGCAGAATCTGAGTACAACATATTGCCTCTCACACCGGCCAACCTTTCAGAGAAATCAAGGCAGCAAGAAATACATATGAGGGTTTACCTCGTTCTCCAAGTCACAACTGATCGACTGAGTGGCCTGACTCCGACAAACACTGCGAAATCCCAATCGCAATAACTGCGTGGGCTAGCATCTTGCCTCTAGGAGACTGCGTCACTCCTTTTGCTGGATCGATTTGCTGGAGGAAGACTGTTGTTCAGCCCTCCCGGCCTAGAACCTCGCTTCTTCAGCAGAATCTCAGACTTCTGACAAATACTCTGCACTGCAACTGCAAGAGACCCTCCTGGCCTACGTCAACACTGCATGAGCTCCTTCATGGGCTGCGTAGGCCTCTGCGCTGCCTCTCTGATGCTAATGTTGCCTCTCTGCCACATACTCTTTGGCTCAAAACTCCTTTCCGATCCAAATCTTTGCTTCTGCCCCTCTTACTGCAACTCAGATCACTTGTTCGATTTTCTCAGCAAACCACGCCCTAGAAAAATCAAATAGATTGATCAACTTGGTGTCTCTAATTGTCCCTTAAGCCTCCTCTTATACTTTTCTTGTTGATGAATCAACGACCGATATTAAGTCCCTAATCAACGTCTAAGATTAAAATAGATTGATCCTTGTCTCTTAGAAACTTCTCACCCGTATTTTATTAATACCCATTAATATTTTTATTTTCCCAAGTTTAGACTTAGAAACCCCGTTAAAAATTGTTGAACCTAATCATCAAGATTGGGTGAATAACTGAAATTGATGTAAATAAATAATGGAAAATATGAATAGTCACCGGGAGATGAAATGAACAATCTCTCCCTCATGTATATAATAAAGACCAACCTAAATGAATATCAATGAATTGTTTTGAGGAGTTACCTCCTGGTCTGACATGGTATCAGAGCTAGTGCCATTTTTGGCTTCCCTCTGCTCTGTAACTCCCTATTCTGCGTTTCATAAAAGCATTGCTCCTCCTGGTTCCGACAGTCTAATAACGCTGCTCTCTGGTGCTCTCGGCGAGAATATTGCATTGGTGTGGGCTAAGAGCGCTCCTCTCTCATATCTGCGATTTAGGGTAACGACCTTAACTGCTATGGTCAATCATTTGCTCATCTCTGCCATCATCTTCTGTGCAATTTTATTCTACTGTTGAATAATCGATTCGTTGCATTGAGGCAATTTTTTCTATGTTGAATGGTGTGCTGTGGTTAGTAAATTGAAGCCAAAGGTGGTGTGATGCAGTTGCTTCCTGGCTTCACACGTTGCCCATACCATTTCGCTCCCGCTCCCATTCTCAATTTTTTACATTTCACTCTTCTGTGATAACTCCACTGCATCTGTGCAAACACTACAACTACCATACTGTCCACTTACCACCGCCTCTGCGCAAACATTACTACTCCGGGCACACCAAGAACACTCTGCCCTTGGCGCCGTCTGTGGGAAACATTGTGGTTTTACATTGTTTTGAATCCGCATACCTCCACTTCGCCAATTCCATCCTGCACGCTGTAGCCAACACGCAAGCCATTTTCTAAATCCACATACCGCAATTTTATGAATGCACACCATGGTATCTTTTGAGTTCTACATGTGTTGGCTCATACTCATCTTTGTGTGATGAAATTTCTCCTGTAAAATCTGGAAATTGTGTGTTATTTCTTTGAAAGTCGATTGTTGTTCTAAGTAATGCATTGAAGCAGTGTTGAATAGTCTTGAAGAATACGTTGAACTCTTGGTGCATTGGTCATTTTTGTTGGGTTGGTTGAATGATGGACCATGTATGGCTATTGTGAAGCTATTGCAGCAAATTTGTTGCATCCACTAAAAAAAATTCCTTCCAATTTTCACTGCAATTCGTCGATTAACGCTCGAGTTTGAGCCAGGCTAGAGCGATGGGAAAGTGATATTCGTTAAACTGTGGATATGGTGTTGCATTCTGCATTGACTGTATTCAAATATTGTTGTCATTTGGTATGTCCTTTTTTAATGGTCGAAATCCGTTAACAACACATACATTGAAGCGTTTGATGGTCAATGGCATGTGCTCTAGGGGATACAATACCACATAATACCTCTGTCTCCATATATCATATATTAGAATCAATTTTTTAGCAGCATAAGTTTTTTTTTTCTCCACAAGAGCACATTTTTTTTGCCAGCAAAAGTATTTTTATAGTACTCAGATTTTACAATGCATTCAATCATATCTATTGTGGGAGTAGTTCTCACTGGCAAGGAGAACTATCCTGAATGGTCCTGAAAGATACAACACACCCTCATTTTCAATGAGTTGTGGAAAGGTGTATGTGTTGGAGACGGAGACAAAGAGCCAGAACAACCTACCTCAGACAAAGAGTTCACCATTTGGGAAAATAAGAACAGCAAAGCCTATGCATTAATTGCAGCATTTGTAAGTGAAGAAGTAAGTCACCATATTTTGCCATTTTCAACTACTTTCAAAGCCTTACAAAAGCTGAAAGAACTCTATGACTCACATTCTGCAGTTGAAGTTGTTCGACTCATGATTAAACTCTTCACTCTTGAATTACAAAATAATGAATCTCTTGCTCTGGCATCCGAAGTAAAATCTATAAGGCATGATATCAAAGCCACTAAGGTTGAATTGGATATTCCTCTTATCGCTTTTCTCAAGGCACTTTATCCTACTTACTCCAATTATCTTGAGTCATTGTAAGCAAATGGAAATCTCAAAGATATTACCTTTGACTCTCTTGTGAAAAAAATTGCTGAAAGAGAGAAAGCTTTTGGAGAGAAGACAACCCCTGAATTTTCTGAAGAGGCTGTGTGCCTAGCTCATAAAGAAAAGAATCTTGCCCAAGATTCTTCCAGAGGAAGAGGTGGTCGAAGAGGAAGAGGAAGATATTTCAGAGGTAGGAGGGGCAGACACTCTTAAGGAGAAAAGTCAGATTTGCACTACATACGCTGCAAAAGAAATGGATCACATGATGCCTCTACATGCAGGTTACCTTGGGACAAAATTGAGTAGCAAAGAAACCAATAGAAAGATAAATCTAATGACACAGACAAAGGTAAAGCACCTGAATCCGCTCATTATGTTGTGGCACAATGTAATATTGGAGTAAATGAAGACTTATTTTATGCTTCACTTGCTTCTTGGAAAAATGATTGGTTGCTTGATTCTGGAGCAACTTGCCACATGATTCATAGAAAAGGTTTTTTTTTGAAGAATTTATTGACAATGTTGATGGAGCAGCATACTTTGCAGACCAATCAAAACTCAAGCCACCAGGGTTTCACACAATCAGGCTCAAATTGCCTAGTCTTCTAGACTTTCTTCTGCATCATGTTCTATATCTCCCATAGCTAAAGAGAAACTTGCTATCCTTGGTCCACATCCACCAGCAAGGTCACTCCATTCATATGTTTGATGGAAAGCTTGAGGTGAGAAAAGCATCTGACCACTCACTTGTCATGAGGGG